>CAUYRB010004796.1:0-36168 GCA_963574695.1 Propithecus perrieri
TTTAGTTGTCTGATTAATTTCTTTCTATTTTTAGTAGAGACAGGGTCTCGCTCTTGCTCAGGCTGGTCTCGAACTCCTGAGCTCAAACAATCCACCCGCCTCGGCCTCCCAGAGTGCTAGGATTACAGGCGTGAGCCACCACTCCCGGCCTATTGTTTTTCTTGACCAGAGAGAATTTTAAATATTCTAAATACAATTCTTATCTTGGATATGTGGCTCACAAGTATTTTTTTTTCAGTCTACATCTTCATTTTTATTCTCTTCATAGAAGTTCTTAATTATGATGAAGTCTAATTGATCAAATTTTCCTTTTTATGAATGGTGCATTTGGTAACAAGTCTGAGAACTCGTCACTGAGCTCTAAGTCTCAAAGAATTTCCCTTATGTATTTTTATAAGTATTTTACAGTTTTATGTTTTGAATTTAAATCCATAATCCATTTTGAGTTAATTTTTTTGTAAGGCGTAATATTTAGGTTGAGGTGTTTTCTGCATTTTTTTTTCTTTTCCCTGCCTGTGAATGTTCAAATACTTTAACACCATTTGTTGGAAAGGCTATACTTCTTCTATTGAATTGCTTTTGCATTTTTGTCAATCTCAATTAGGCAAATATTTGTGATCCTATATCTCAGTTCTCTGTTTATTCTTTTGCATTGATCTATGTGACCCTCCCTCCACCAACTACACTGTCTTCATTACAGTCTCCATGTAGTAAGACCAATCATCAGATACAGTGACTCCTCCCATTTTGCATTTATCAAAATTTCTTTTGTCCCTTCTAGGTCTTTTGTCTTCCCATACAAATTTTAGGATAAGCTTATCTGGGCTACAAAAATAGTTACTGGGATTTTGGTAAGAATTGCATTAAATCTCTAGGTTAATTTGGAGAGATTTAACATCTTTACTATGTTGAATCTTCACATCCACAAATGTTGTCTGTCCCTACATTGATTTGGGCCTTCTTTGATTTTTTTCCATTGGAATTTTGTAATTTTCATCCTGTAGCTATCTTCTTAGATTTCAACCTGAGTACTTCATTTTCTTTAAAGCAATTGTAAATGGTATTACTTTTAATTTCGGCCCCCTTATATTTATTTTTAGTATATATATATATGTGTATTAATAAATGTAATTTGTTTTTGTGTATTGATGTATCCTACAACTTGCTGAACTCACTTCCTAAGTCTGACTTTTTTTTTTTTTTAAGTAGACTATGAAGAGTTCATTTCTTCTTTGTCAATCAATTTGCCTTTTTTTCTTTTCCTAGCTTTAACATGCTGGCTAGAATTTGTAGTTGTATGTTGAATAATAGTGATGGAAGTGAACATCCATACCTTACTCCTGAATTTAGTGGAAAAACATTCAGTTTTTCAGTATTAACTATGATGTTACCTATAGATTCTCTGTAGATGGTCCTTAATCAAGTTGAGGAAATATATTAATTTGCTAGAGCTGCCACAACAAAGCATCACAGACCAGATGGCATAAACAACAAATTTATGTCCTTACAGTTCTGGAGGCTAGATGTTCAAGACAAAGGATCTGTAGGCGTCTTTCTGAAGCTTCTCTCCTTGGTGTATAGGTGGCTATCTTCTCCCTCTGTGTTCACAGGGGCTTTTCCCTGTGTGTGTTTATATCCTGTTCTCTTCTTCTTATAAGGATACCAGACACATTGTGCTAGGGTCTTCCCCAATAACCTCACTTAAACTTAATCACCTCTTTAAAAATCCTTTCTCCAAATAAACTGACATTCTGAGATACTGGGAGTTAGGACCTGAGCACAGGAATTTTGGGAAAACAAAATTCAGCCCATAACAGGAAGTTACTCTGTATTTGTTTGCTTTGATTCTATTGAAAATAGGTATTGGAGTTTATCAACTGCTTTTTTCTGTATCAGTTCATGAGATTATATAAGTTTTCTTCTTAAATCGGTTGATGTGGTGGATTACAATGAATTAATTTTTAATATTGGAATAGCCTTACTTACCTGGAATAAATCCCATTTGGTCATGGTATATAATTGTTTCATGCATTCCTAGATTTAATTTGTTAATATTATGTTGAGAATTTTTTTCACCTAAATTCATGAGAGATATTAATCTGTAATTTTATTTTTTGTACTTTCTACTTTTGATGTCAGATTCATAGAATAAGTTGAGAAATGTTCTTCATTTTCTATTTTCCAGAATACATAGTGTAAAATTATGATAATTGTTTGATAGAATTCTCCAGTGAAATCATCTTGCCTGTAGATTTCTTTTTGGGATATGTTAATTTTAATAGTTTGATTTCTTTAGTGGTTTAAGGATTATTTGGAATACCTATTTTATTTTGTTGACTTTAGGAATATGTGATCTTGGGGCCATTTTTTCAAATATGTATAATTTATAAGTGTAAGTGTGCTTATAGTAATCATTCATTATCCTTTCAATGTCTGTCATGTCTATAAAGGAAATTCCTGGTTTCATTCCTAATACTGGTAATTTAATATCTTTTTATCTGTGCGCATCTTCCTGAGATTTTCCAATTTTATTGGTTTTTTTTGAAGAACCAGATTTTAGTTTCATTGATCTTTTTATTTTTTTCTCTGTTCAATTTTATTGATTTTCACCTTAATCCTTATTATTTCCTTCCTTTAGTTCGCTTTGTATTTATTTAGTACTTCTTTTCCCCGGGTATAGAACACAGGTTACTAATTCGAGACCTTTCCTTATTTCTAATGTAAGCATTTAGTGCCATAAATTTCCCTCTTAGTACTGTGTTAACTGCATTCTACATATTTTGATATGTTGTATTTTGGTTTTCATTTACTTTTATTTTTTTAATTTCTTTTGACAATTTCCGTTGGACCCATGGATTATTTAGAAGTGTGTTTTTCATTGTCATATGTTTGGAGAGTTTCCTCTTGTCCTTTATTGTTTCTAGTTTGATTCCATTATGGCCAGAGAATATGTGCTACATAATTTTAGTTCTTTAAGTTTGTTGAGGTTTGTTTTATGGCCCATGATATGGTCTATCTTGGCGAATATCCCATAGGTACGTGATAAAAAATATTTATTCTGCTGGTGTTGACTGGATTCTGGATAGATTCTGGAGTTTGCTTCTGTAATTCATTTCTTTCATATCCTTGTTGATTTTCTCTTCAGTAATTTTATCAACTGTCCACAGGGGAATGTTGGAGGCCCTAATTATAATTGGGGGCTTTTCTATTTCTGTTTTTAGATCTATCAGTTTTTCGTGTATGTATTTTTGGGCTTTGTTACTTGATGTATACACACTTAGGATTTTATCTTTTTCTGATTGATCTCTTTATCATTATAAAAATATATTTTAATAAAGACTATTAATTATGTTACCTTATATACAATTTATGGAACCTTAGGGAAAAGAGTCTACATAAATTAATGATTAAATATAGTAAACATAATCCCTAGTACAGTAGTAAGACAAGTTATTTTAACCTTAGTTGAAGTAACTAGAAATATATTTTGTAGGGTGGCACAAGAAGACACCAAAAAAAAATAAATAAATAATCTTAGCCCTTGTGCAAAGAGTTTTAAATATTGTAGTGTCTTAGTTTGTCCTGCTATTACAAAGTACCATACACTGCTTGTAAACAAGAAAAATTTACTTCTCACAGTTCTGGAAAATGGAAGTACAAGGTCAGGGTGCCATAATGGTTGGTTCTGGTGAGGACCCTCTTCCAGGTTACATATTGCCAACTTCTCATTGTGTCCTCACATGAGGGAAAGAAAGTGAGCTATAAGGAGACTAATTGATTCCTGAGGACTTCTACTTTCGTGACCTAATTACCTTCCAAAGGCCCCACCTCCAAATATATTCACAAATACAAATTACACTGGATATTAGATTTCAATATATAAAATATGAGGGAACACAAACATTTAGTCTGTGGCATATAGTAATTATCTAGCCTGTCCGTCCATATCAATACAATCAGTATTGAGTGTGTATGTGTTGGTGTGTATGTATGTATGCATATATTGAGCAGCTATTCAATAAGAAAGAGCTACTCAGTATTTACAGAGAAAATAGTAGATACGCATACTTGCAAAATGATTGTGATATTACCAAAGAGTTCCTTTAAAAAGAAGTTATAAATAAACTTCTTGGCCAAAAATGGCAAGAGATACTAGCTGACTACTCGGTGTCAACATAGAAACTTGAAAGATGAAGGGCTCAGATCATAACCAGAACTGTTATATCTGTAATAACTTTATGTGTTTCCTATTCATTTCTAACTAGGAATTACAAGGGTGTGTGTGTGTGAGTGTATGTGTATATGTGTGTGTGTGTGAGAGAGACCAAGCTCATAATTTTCAAATATCATTTTAAAGCAGTGGGACATTTTGCTATAACAGTCCCCTTCCCCATCCTTCTCAGACCTGTTCATTCCAGTGAAATCTTGTGGCACCTAAGAATCCTATTTGACTTTTTGTTTGTCAGGCAGTAGATAGCATGTATATTTCAATATGGTAGCTGAAGATTTTATATCTATTCCTATATTTATATCTATATATATCAGGCTGGGAGTTGGGGAGTTTTGTGTGGTGACAATCGAAAGGAAAAGAAATCCAGTTCTTATTTTCAGAATCTTTTTTTATCTAGGGATGATTTCCAAGTATACTGTGGCATAGGTGTAAACTAGTTGGCCTGTAGAAGCTGAAAAATAAAATTAATCTGTATCTAATATAAGGAGTTTATAATAGCATATTAAAAGTTTTTGTCAATTAGAGTAAAACAAAAAATGACATACAATGTGATACATAGGTGTCTACAACACAAGCTCTACCCAGTCACCAATAATCAGCAGCAAAGGATTAAATAACAGATCTCAGTTATTAATAATTAACTCAATGGCAGAAACTAAATTTCACATTTCCTTTGAACACTCATTGTGAACTCAGTAAATTTTGTTCACTGACAGTTTTAATATAAAACGTGAAGGTGAACAAAGTTGTGTTAGATATCTATTGATACATAAGAAATTATTCCCAAATAATGGCTTAAAATAATGAGGATATAATATTTCACAATTTTAGTGGCTAATGAATTCAGTCGTGACTTATCTTGAGGTCTTTCAGAAGGCTGAAGTCATGGAGTCATGGTGTAGACTGGGGCTGTAGTCTCATTTGTAGACTTGACTGTGAGAGGATCTGCCCCTAAGCTAATAGATGTGGATACTGACAAGATTCAGTTCCTAGCTAGCTGTCTGTTGGAGGTATGCCTTAATTCTTTGTCATGAAGTCCTCTATATAACACAAATGAAAACATGGCGGCTTGCTTCTTTCTTGATAAGTGAACTAGAGGGGGTACCCAAGACTGAAGTCAGCCTCTTTTTAGAAGCTAATCTTAGAAATGCTACGCTGTCACTTTTTACTTCATTCTATCAGGTCAGTAGGTCTAGGTCACAAGGTCACACTCATGGAGAGGGAACACAAAGGCATCATTACAAGTGGGCAGAAATCACTGGGGGCCATATTTGAGGCTACCTATAACAAGAGTACACACTGGGGAAAGGATAGTCTCTTCAACAAATGTCCCTGGGAAAACTGGACATTCACATGCAAAAGAATGAAATTGGACCCTTATACCATACACAAAAATCAACTCAAAATGGATTAAAGAAATAAATATAAGACATGAGCCGAGGCAGGTGGGTCGCTCAAGGTCAGAAGTTCGAGACCAGCCTGAGCAAGAGCGAGACCTCGTCTCTACTAAAAAAAGAAAGAAATTATCTGGACAACTAAATATATATATAGAGAAAAAATTAGCCAGTCATGGTGGCACGTGCCTGTAGTCCCAGCTACTTGGGAAGCCAAGGCAGTAAGATCGCTTGAGCCCAGGAGTTTGAGGTTGCTGTGAGCTAGGCTGAAAGCCACGGCACTCTAGCCTGGGAAACAGAGTGAGACTCTGTCTCAAAAAAAAAAAAAAAAAAAAAAAGATATGAAACCAAAAAACCCATAGAAGCAAACATAGAGGGAAGCTTTATAACTTTGGTTGTCGCAATGATTTTGTGGATATGACCAAAAGCACAGGCACTAAAATCAAAACTAGGCAAGTGGGACTACATCAGACTAAAAAGCTTCTGCACAGCAAAGAAACTAATCCACAGAGTGAAAAGATGACCTATGGAATGGGAGGAAAAAATTGCAAATCATGTATCTGATAAGGGGTTAATTTCCAAAATATGTAAGGAACTTCTATAATTCATTAGCAAAAAACAAATGATCCCTATCATTTTATGTAAAGCCATTTCATCTTTTTTGTATCTAATGTTGACATCACTTTGTTCAACACTTTGGCATAAAAACAAAACATGATAAACTGGTTATTACTCCGATATTAGAAAATCAAAGACATCAAAATTATGAAAAGTTCTGAAATTCAAAGTTTGCTTATCTTTGGTTGAATTTTAATTATAATCTTAAGTACTGGCAGAATCTATTGATATTTTAAAATATTTAATTGAAATTGCTATTTTGAAAGACAGTATGCATTTATATTTATTAATCTTCTCCTTTTAAATGGTTAATTTCCTGCCTTATCTCATAGCCATCTTCACAAAATAGAATTACCTTGAGTGTAGGTTTATTTTCCTGTTCATTTTTATTTATTTTCTTTAATCACTAATCTCAGCAAAACAAATGTATTTTCAAAAATAATTTGTGTACATCAGTGAATAACTACATTTACACACTTTAGAAAACTTAATTGTCGTTTGGTTTATTTGTGTTTTTGTTTAGTTGTTTACTATTAATTCTTAAATAAAGTATAACACTTTTCCCCTGAAAGGATCTCTGCTTTTAGTTTAGTTAATTAGAATGCCAATTTGCTTTATTATCAAAATAATTTTCCTACAGTGTCTGCTAAAATACAATATGACTATAATTATAAATATCACCCGCTTTTGATACCTTCTCTTTTTTTCATGACTTCAGATTTTAGAATCCAATATTACATCATATTGACTTTTTTATAAAATCTATTATTATCATTGTATACAATATTGAACCATTGAATCCATTCCTTGCTGTGGAATTAGATGTGTAACCATTGTCTAATAATGAATATGCTGCCTAACAATGGACTCCTTTATAAACACAACAATAACATTTTGAATTCCATCATTATGAAAGATTAGAAATGTACAATTTAATTCCCAGGGTTTTAACGTTAATGCGATACTAGCTGAAATATTTACATTTTCAGTGCCAGTTTAATTAAGCATATTCATTGTCTTGAATCAAAACATAATTTGCACTGGGTTTAAATATTTCAGTATTATGTTTGTACAGAGTTTAAACACTGTCACAGAGTGTCCTTAGAGTTAATTTTAAACTCTGGCAAATGAATCATTTTGAGCTAACCCAAGCTTCTTGGTGCATTGCAACACAGCTTCACATTTCCTGACAAATTGAATTCCAGCCAGGTGTCACTCTTTAGAATCCCCAAGGTTTATCTCTGCCCTTTCTGCTCTGACATACGCTTTTGACATACCCAGAAAATTGTGTGATAGAAACCTGTGGAGTAGAAATACCCTCTACAGCAGGGGTCAGCTGTAAAGAACCATTAATGAGGCCTCCCATAAACAAACCGTTCTGAACGATGACGGTGGCAGAGAAAACGAAAAGAGATATGGTCGACTATTACATATTGCATGCAGCACAAGGCTCTCTTATAACCCATTCTTCAGTGTGTTTTTCCAAAAAGTGAAAACAAGCTGATTTTTTTGTTCATATCTCCCATGAGAAAATTATTGGGCTTTATTTGAATTTTTATTTTCTCCTCTCAATTTGAGAAGTACTCAGCATTTGCTTTTATTGATGTTCCACAATGGATATATTATCCACTGTCTATTGTCATTAAAAAATATATGTCACTCTTTGAAAATATATACCTGAAGCACTTGAACAGATATCAGTAGTATTTATGTAATTCATAATAAACTATTCCTAGTGGACCGCACCTTGTAGGTTAATCTGGAATAAGAATAATGAAAAACAGTAAAGAAAGCATAACTATAATACATACAATAAGGTGAAAGCTGTCAAGTAAAAATAAAATTGGATATTCAGTCATAACTTTTTCTCAAAGTGAAATCTTCTGGAAATGCAATACTACTCTAAAAAAGCACTAAGTAATATTATTCAGATTAATTCAATTACAGCATAAATAAATAAATAGAATATTCTAGGACATAAAACAGGAAAAATGGGGCTATGACTAGATCTAGGTGGCCATCCAGTGGTTATGTTATCTACAAATTTCATTTGTTTGATGAGATAATTGATGTTTATTTCTGATTTGTGTATTCATTGACATTTAATTTTTTGTTTACTGATGTTATATATAAACACTCTCTGAGTAATACATTCATTAAAATATAAAACATAGTCATTTTAGAATTAAGTTAAGATCAAACCCAACAAATAGGTAAGAGAGAGATTGCAAAACATCTAACTTTCAGTTTGTCGAAATGTGCTCCATGTTTGTCGACTATGGCATAATTTTTCTCAAGTATTTTGGGTAAAAATAATGCAATCTATATTTTTTATAACTCAGCATAACATGTATGAAGATATAACTTGAGTTATTATTTTATTTTTTTAAAACTAATTAGAAAAACCATGCCCCTTTCTCCTTTGGTAAAATACACTTATTAATATTGGTAAAGCTGGCCAGGTGCGGTGGCTCACACCTGTAATCCTAGCACCCTGGGAGGCTGAGGCAGGAGGATTGCTCACGGTCAGGAGTTCAAGACCAGCCTGAGCAAGAATGAGACCCTGTCTCTACTAAAAATAGAAATAAATTAGCTGGACCACTAAAAATACATAGAAAAAATTAGCTGGGCATGGTGGCACATGCCTGTAGTCCCAGCTCCTCAGGAGGGTGAGGCAGGAGGATCACTTGAGCCCAGGAGTTTGAGGTTGCTGTGAGCTAGGCTGACACCACAGCCTTCTAGCCCAGCCAACAGAGCAAGACTCTGTCTCAAGAAAAAAAAAAGAAAATATTGGTAAAGCCATAAATATATATAATCTGCCCCATAAATTGCTTATGTTTTTCTCATCCAAATATAAATAAATGAAATAAAATACAGTGAAATAAATGAGAGGATTAGTGTAGAGACTGGCACACAATGAAACGCTGACTTGTGAGGAGAGCCACCCAAGGTCCTCCTCCCCACATCACAAGTCTCCTTGCCTACACTGATGGCCTTAAACGTCTAATCTTAGCTCAGGTTCAAGAATGCTGTGAAGCTAGTGTGGATGAAAAAAATCTTCATTTACAGATTTCCCTCCCTTTTCCCCAACCCAGTTCTAAAGTTGCAATGCTCATGAGCCTGAGAGGCCATATCAGTGTAAGATGTCACAGTGCTTGCACATACATGACTTTGTGTGGGGGGTTTATCATTCCAACCAGATTTTCAATAACATAAATATGGAAACAATGCCTTAGAAATTCCTCCTTAGGGAAAAAGTCAATTAATTTTTCGTGATTTTTACAATTCCTCAATAGGATACACAATCTCACTTACTTTGAGTAGATGTGTTTTTAAAAGATTTTGCAAGAATCTTGGCCCTCAAATGTCCGCTTTCTCAGTTTCTCTGTTTACTAACAACAGCAGCTGTTTTATAGCTGAAAAGGATTAGAGATATCATCTAAGAGTAGGAAATACTTTCTCTCTGTACAAAACCATTTTTTTCTGTGCTTAATGCAAAATTAAGCCCAAGTGTCATGTGAATTCTCTTCCATTAATTCTCTGTATCTCTATAATTAATGTGCTATGGAATAAAAAGAAAGAAAATGACCAATTTACTATTCTCATCTGAAAAATATTTACTTTGAAGGTTTTCATAAACACAGTGAAAGATAAAATTGAGATCTTTTGAGAAGATTCCCATTAAAGGATATATAGGTTCATTTGGAGAAAGTTAAAGCAGATTTGTCAATCACCTTTATTTCAACCCTAGGGCAGGCAGTAAATGGTATAGAAAAAAGTTACTTTTACCCCTGATTATAACAAATACCAGCAGCAGATCAGACAATTTGCAGGACACCAGGACCTTTACTTACTTAGAATTGAATTATGTAATGTGGAAAAGTAAGGATAGTTTAAATGAGTTCTGTCCCCTTCACATTTAATTAACAGTGGAGTCATATCTTTGGGAAATTTGAAATAACATTAAACTCAAGATGCAGTTTAAGTGTAGGAAGACTGCGTGTGAAAGTTAAGGCTATCCATTCTCTTTTGAGCATTATGTTGCTTGGTGGATACTCTAATTTTATTTAACAGCCTTTCTCTTAAAATTGTGAAAATAAAATTGATTTAACTATGTAGGGTTCTTAACCATTTCTTCAGTCCTCTACCCTTCTCCCCACTCCCTTCCTTCCTTCCTACCTTGCTTCAAAGATCAGTAATAAATATACTTTTGTATGCCAGGTGATATGCCGTGAAGTTCGACATGGATAAAACATAGCTCCTGCCCTCAATGAGCTCCATTTCAACAGGGAGGGACTGACACGGGAACAACTCTGTGCCCTCAAGTGTTGGTTTTCTTGTCTCCTTTCCATTTACAATTCTCCCAGGTGTCTTTCTGGACTCTTAAAATACACCTCATGAATAAATTTCCAAATGCATCAAACTTAGGAAAGAAGTAATGAAAGAAAAAGATTAGGTGAATGCAGTCTGGTGATGTCTTATAAAACACTGGCTGCTCAAAACCTTATTTTTAAATATTGAAACAGCTTTTAAATGAATTTAGTAAACACAAGGGTCACCAGACATACTTGACCGCTGTGATTCTTAGTCACCTTTTTGTCCACTTGTTTTACAGGATCCTTGATAATCTGACTCATTCCTCTGAGCATTTGTATACAAACATTCACAAGAACTTCTGATTCTCAACGTGTGCTCTACGTGAGCAATGACGAATGAAAGTTGCAATAACATGAACTGTGTGTGGAATGCTATAATGGTATTGGAATGGAAGGAGATACCATAATTATACTAGTATCCAACATGTAGAATGAAAAAATAGCATTGTCTATATAGTAAATAATATTTAAAATATTTATAACATTTAGAATATTGATTAAATTTCATTTCTATTTATTCTATATTAGTCATATTATTTATTAGAATTGAGCCTACGCATATATGACACGGGAGCAACATCAAAGGTGTCTGTTTAGATCCTCATGCACTTCCATTTCCTAATAGTTGTGAAAGCAGAAAGTCCTTAACTGAATAATTACTTTACCATAGAACTAATAAAAAGAAATACAGATTGATTCAATTATTTTCTGTTTTGTATTAGCTAATTATATCTCCATATATGTATATAACACATATTTATAGTTATGCATAGCTATGAATTAAAATATTTTTAAAAGTCTATTGCAAATGTATTACTATTTGAACTGCAGCTGACTTAGGAAATATCATTTATGCCCAAATTACACAAAATGTAAGAATTTTCTTTTCTTTCACATTAAATTTAAATCTTTACTCAGAGTTTATGGGATTACAATCCAAACAAATCCATAGACACAAAAGGCTGGCGATCTTTCCTAGATATTTGAAAATGAGGTGATGGAAGCCTCCAAAGAGAAACAACTCACTTGGTTAACACAGCTTCTCTGATGGCTGTGTAACTTGTAACTTTTACTCTGGGTAAAGTGGCTAATGACCCTCTCCATGGTTCATTCTTAAGCAATGACAGCTCTCAGGAGCTTGGGTTGGTTCATTACGACTTAACCTAAATTTTTGAAAAATGACAAGAATCTTAAAATCATGAGTACCTTATAACTCAGAGATCCCCTTTCTGAAGATCTAGTCTAAGCAATGAATCAAAAATACATAAAATGTTTTTATATTGTAATTATAATTTCCACAATTTTTATAGTAAAATATAAAGTAACATCAAAATAAATTATGGTACTCAAAATTAATGGTATGTTATGGTTACAATAAAATATTTGTAAAGGCTTTGTAATATAATGAAAAACAGTTGCATTAGATTAGTTTTAATAATTAGCATGAACATTCAGAAAATATAATTGCTTTCTTAAAGCCACAGTAATGTTGAAGACATTCACTTTCCAGTTAATATAAAACTAAAAAAAATGCTATTTAGCTAATCCACATTTTGTTTTCTGAATCATAACCAGGAAGTATTATTTTGAAAAAAAAAATTTTCTACTATATTTCAGGGAAAATTCAGAGACAGAATAAAAAATAAGAATTCTAAAAGGTGATATTAAGATTCTTCTAGCCTTCATAATATTGCCATGAAGAGCATTATTTTAAAATTCTAGGTTTAAAAGGATGTTTAAGTTATTGTAAGACAGGGTCCATAGGTTTAAACCAATGTTGTTGGAATAAAAAGGAAAGAGAGATAATTGTGCTTACTTCAGTAGATTTGGTTGTTGAATATCTTAGAAGATGGATATATACAAAAAAGGTTAAGAGAACACAAAAGTAAGAGATAACAAGAAAGAGACAGGGAAAGTGAGAGAAACAATGACAAAGAGACATGGAGAGGAAAAATATGTGTATATAGTAACATAAAAAGAGAAACGATATGATTATTACCAAAGGTTTAAGTATCATGCAGAGCATGAAACATATTTGGAAAAAATGTGGGAGTTTGCTTTGTTAAAGGAAAATTAAATTTTAAGCAAGTGTTCAAAAAAATCTTTCTGATGAGATAATCTATTTGATTAAGGATTCAGAGTTGGAAACATTAAAGCTAGATTGTTCAAAGCACTCAGGCTATCTCAGAGTGGCTTTGCTGTGAGAACAAGCATAGAAATTATTTGATGCACCCTTTCCTTCTCCAATTTCTATAATTTGTGTTTAAAATGAAAGTCAGGAAACACACACATCAAGACTTTAATTTTGGGACAAAGTTTGGAATACAAATTAAGTTAGCTTAATTTTTTAAAATGCCCAATTCACTGTTTTCTTCTCAATTTTTATATTTTCAATTGCCTTATCAAAACGAAGAGTTCATATTTGTCAAAAAGAGAAGTGTTTGTTTTGCATGTGACAACTCTTGAAAGGGTAAGAATCATGTCTAAGGACTATCACACAGTCTTGGGCTGGGGATTATACAACATGAACTCATCAATGTGATTCACTGCTAGTGCATAATATCAGGAAAACACCTTAAAAGCTGCACACACTGCTGTGACTTTTCTAACAAAAAGAAAGTGTTACAGATGAACAAATGGCTACTTTCTCAGCAGCTCTGTAAGATGTTTAGGTGCTACTGTTTCTAAATGAAAAGGCTTTAAGTGCCACACTATTCTAAAAACATTAGTGCTCAAAAAAGGCAGTGTATTATTAGCACTTACACAACTCACTTTTAATAGAGCTACTCATTAACCATTAACTTACTTCGGAGTATTCCTTTTTTTATATAGAGTAGTTTATATTTTAGCTTCTAAAACTAAATGCTTTTATTTCTGGGAATCCCCAAAAACACACTCTTTCTGTTACTGTGAAAGACTACTGGAATATTGACCAAAATATCAGTGATTTTCCCCTATAGAAAGGACATGAGAAATGTATTGCATTAACCGACAAGACCACCTGCAAAATAGTAGTGGTGTTGTTTTGGCTCATAATAAATACAAAAATCTAAATAGAATTTAACCAATGTATTGTTTAATGCATAAGTTTTCATAACCTCATTTTTAAAAGTGAAGACTCCATATTTATTTCTCTTTTTTTTAAGAAATTGCAACATCTTGTGAATGCTAATAATTTTGCCAGTAGGTGGCAGCATAGCTCTTTGGTTGCTTGGAAGAATTGTCCTCAAATGGAAACTAGTTGAAAGAATTCTCACTGGTGATTTAAAAAAGAAAAAAGAAAAGTTTTACTGTATGCTTCATATGTTTCTTTTATTTTCACCACATATTCATACATGGGTATGTAATATTTATATTAGTTTTACAGGAGATTAGCAATCTGCTCTACCCTTACAAGTATATCCTGTGATATATCTGTAATATCATGGTAATTTTTAAATTATAACATTTTAGAGCATAAAGAGGAACTTATAAATCCTTTCCTTCACCAATCTCATTTTACGGATAGAAAATTTTTAAAGATAGAGGCCAGGAAAGAGGAAGCTATGTGTCCAAGTTCAAACATGAGTAGTTATTGAAATCAACTCATCTCAATGAAATCTTCTCTGGAACAATTTTTTTACAATAATGTTGAAATATGATCTAGTGACTATAGACTATAAACAGCTACTCATATTTTACTTCTTTTTTTTTTTTTTTTGGTAAGGTCAAGTAAAACTATGAAAAGATCATTGGTAAGTGGCAGTCATTTTTTCTGACCACTGCATTCTTAATCCAATAGCCTCATTAGCTTGGGGGATTAGTCAATGCCAGCTGATAGGACCATTTTAGATGAGATATCATCTTAATAACCACTTGTCTTGAATCTTTTAGAATTTCTTTAGGTCTTTTAAAAATTTTTTCTTATTTTTGATTATTATGGGCACATAATAGTTGTATATCTTTATAGAGTACATGTGATGCTTTGATACAGGCATACAATGTGAATTAATTAAATCAAAGTAACCATCACCTCACGTGTTTAACATTTCTTTGTTGATTATAGTCACTTTGTTGTGCTTTCAAATATTGTTCATTCTATCCAACTTTTTATGATTGCTCTTCAGAATGTATCTCTCTAAGTATAATGCCTAAGTTGTCAGAGGGGGCAAGAAGGCCCTGCACAGACTTCCCCTCCCTCTTACCTTCCTTAATGCCTCCTCCGGCTCCCTTTCCTGCTCATTGCATTCCTGGTGCACAAGATCGCTGCTGTTCCTAGAAGCTGTTCAGCTTGTTCCAGGCCTGCCCCAAGATTTTGCATTTTCTAAAACACTCCAGCGCCATAGATTTTCAAGGATTGTGTACTCATCTTCTTTAGGTCCTGGCACACATGTCGCCATAGCAGTGAAAGTACACAAGATTTCTGATCATCTTAAATACAATTGCATCCTACACTTTCCCTTGTCATTTTTCCTAGCCATATCCTCTGATTTATTTTTTCCTATAGTGCTTATCAGCAGGGTGAAGAGCTCGTGGGGTGCAGCACACATGCAGGGCATAGCGGGCCCCCAGGGCAGAGGGGGCCTGTGGGGCAGGCCACCTGCACGAGATAGAGCTGGTCTATGGTGTGCAGCATGCGCGTGCCTGGGCCGGCACAGCTGTGTCCCAGCGCATGAGTGGAGCAAGCCGGTAACAGGTGTTCCTCCCACATCCAAAGGCGGGGGCTGCACTGGCTTTTGATCAAATTGGAACCTCCTAGGAGATGGCAGTGGTGATCCAGCCTCCCTGACAGTGGGTGCTGGGTGTCAACGGCTACAGGTGCATGTTCCACCTGGCTTCAACGGGAGGTGTAGTTGAGGAAGATCACCCAGGACATAGCAGAGGGCAGTGGGCCCATGGTCTCCTGTTCTGCCCAGTTCCCCAGGCGGTGGCAGTAGTGAGAGTGCACATCACCTACCCCAGGTGTGTGCGAGCACCGGGCCTCTCATATTCCTCCTCACCTGGTAGGGGAAAAGGGGAGGAGGTAGCAGTTACCTGGGCCGAAGTAGCTCTCTGGGATTGGGATGTTGCCATGGCAGTATCTGCAACCCCCGAGGCTCACAAGGCAGCTATGCCTTCTCTCTAGAGAAATGTAGCTGCACTACCTCCAGGCAGGTCTCTGTGTCAGTCCAGAGGACCCTGCTGTGGAGGGGCCCCTCCAGCTGCTCCAGTTCCAATATTCTCAGGGGAAGCGTGGAGCCTGAGCTTGCTTCCTCTGTCCCTCCCCACATGTGGGCGCCTTCCCTGTGTGCTCCGGTCCTCCTGAGCAGGTCGTCCCACTTCTCTCTTCACTTCACTCCTGGCCTCCTCTCCCTGGATTCTCGGTGCTCTCACTCAGAGGACTGATCCAAAGGTGGGTATCTATTCACCACCTATTCACAACTTTCCGTCCTCTCTGCGGAGTGGTGTTACACAGGCTGCTTCTAGTCGCCGTCTCGGGCACAATCCTATTCTGGATTCCAACACTCAGTTTAAAGGAAGAATTTTATTACATTAAAAACCATCTTATGAAAAACACAGATATAAGACCTATGGCTTTTATGTTTTTCAAGGCTCTCATAAGTTTAAGATGTTATAATGTATAGTAAGAAATACACATCACGCAAACCAAGTCACTTCACATTAAACTCACACTAGTTTGTTCTAAATTTGATGATATGACTTTTTATGAAAGAATGAAGTTTTATATTCACACAAACTACCCTACAAACTAATTAATAATGGTCTTGCCTTGTGACTCTATCACTGAGAATCAATATAAGAAGAACTCATAATTATAAAAGTAAAATTAAAGTAAAGCATTGTATATTTTTTCATTTAAATAATGAACAGTTGATATTGCTCACTATGAAACACTTTGCTTAAAAGTAGTAAGGAAAATGAAACATATGGATCAATGAGACAATAAGGCAATTTCATATCTATGTGCACTAAATGCCAGCTCCTTTCAAAAAATAATACAGGGGAATGAGAAAGAAAAGCTATGAAAATCTCTACAATCATTCTATCTTGCCTCAAAATGAGATCTATATATATTATATAGGAGTGCAATTAACTACTCGGCAGTGTTCGGGGGAGTAGAAGAAATTTACAAAAAAAAAAACCTACAAATGATAATTCTATCAAAAATTCTACTTTTATCTAAAATTTGAAAAACAAAATGAATTTACAAATAAAATGTTTGCATTACAGAAGCATAGGATTTTTGTACTGGCATTTACTACATGAATGATCATATGGTATATTGTCACTTTAAATGTTTCATAGGAAAGGTCTGGGGAAATTAGCCATATACTGAGGAAAATACCAATAAGCCACCTGTAGTTTTATTTGCCCAACAACAGGATGCACATATAGCTGATTCACCTGATTTTAGCTATCACAATCTATAATACCTTAAAATATAAAACAAAATGGCTGGTCTGAAGGTAGTGAGTTATCTCACTTGATTGTTCACAGTCAATTACAGATTGAACTCCTTGTTCTACTACTTAACCCCCCTCCTCACTACTGCACTTGACTGGTCTTAAAAAATAAAATAAATAATAAAAAAAAAACCCAAAACATAAAACAAATATCCGTAGATAGAATCCTTCAGTTCCGGCTATGCAAGTTAACAGTGTTTCCTGGACACAAAGCTTAACAGGCACTAGGACCCTACATGACAGTGATCATGCAGAGAACACACCAAAATTTTAATAAAATTTAAAATATGATCCTTAGCATGAATACAACAAGCTCTCCTCATGTAATAAAAAGAATATTTTTCTAGATTAGGAACTTTGAAATAAAGTCAACCAAGATTTTCCATATTAGAATTATTATTAGGTATTTATATTCCTGAACAAATGTAGATATAGTTTGTTTAAAAACTGGATATTTTCATATAATATTTTAGAACATATTTTACCATGCTGCTGTATTAGGTTCCATTCACACCAATGTTGCATTCATTCTTTTTTACAGTAATGATTTGTTTGTGTTTCTGCTTTCTCCCAGTAGACTGTGAGTTCCTTGGGCAAAAAACTGACTTTTTGCCATTTCTGTAGTTCAAGTAGCTAAGACAGTGGCTGGTATAAAGTATTATTCAATAGCTATTTATTAAAGAGCTCATGAATGTAATGCAATAGCTTTCCTTTTAAACCTTTCTTAGGTGTATAGAAATGAGTAACAAGTGATATAGCCATTCACAAGCCATTTTAATTTATATAATACAGCTATAAACTACTGCAGAAAGATTTTTTAAAATTTACATAGTATTTGGTTTCATTTTTTATTTCTCTTCTCTTTATTTTTAATACAATAAACAAGAATGTGAAGCGATTTTCATCAAGGGATGCAATTTAAAGGGTTTCTTTACAGTGATTTTGGTAGACATTTGTGAGAAAAACTAAGTAGTATCTCAGTACATTTTGAGAAAGTGATTTATAGTTATTAGCTTTACTTTTTCTTTTTTATTATTCTTTCTGACCAGCAAGCAAAAGGTTTCTGAAATCGGGTTTTCTACTTTCTGATATATTTTATATTTGAATTCAAATACACCTATACTTTTATATTGTTTGCCAAAAATAACATCAAGATAAAAATGATTTTATTTCTTCATTTTTTCCTAAAGGTAAGATACTTTGTCATAACCTTTCTGTGAACTATCCAGAACACATAAATCTGAGCATGGAAATAATTCTTAATATCCAATTATTTGGTTGAAATAGAATTTTTTTTAGAAAAATATGTGGTAAAAAGTCTTAAAAGACAGAGTGGCTTGAGAAAATTCTTTAAAAAAGAATATAATAGAGTATATGCTTATATTATTTATACTTTTCTTTTTGACATTACTTTTCTCCTTAAATGCCATTAAAGTGAATGAAAATGTGAAACTGATTCCTTATTAAAATTGTTTTAAAGTGTTGGATCATAGCTCACTGTAACCTCGGACGCCTGGGCTCAAGCAATCATCCTGCCTTAGGCTCTCAAGGAGCTTGGAATACAGGCACATGCCACCATGCTCAGCTATTTTTTTTATTTTTTTATTTTTTGTAGTTGCCAAGGCTGGTCTTGAACTCTTGGCCTCAAGCAATCCTCTGCCTTGGCCTTCCAAAGTGCTGGGATGACAAGCTTGAGCCACCATGCCTGGCAACATTTGTACCATGATAATATTTTGAAATTTAAAAAATACAAAAAAAAAATTGTTTTAAAGCATGTTTCCTCTTTCTAAATTAATTTTAGTTGAGTATACATGTACTTATGGGCCTTATAAGATACCATCTCACAAATTAGCATCTGCATGTTTTAGGAATCTATCCTGGGCTTCCTTTCTTTAATCTAGATATAGAAGTATCAGTCCAAAGGCATGGTGTTCTCCCATTCTGCCCTCTTTGGCCACCTGGTACTAGACTGTAATTATCACATAGATCTATTAAGCTTATGCATCTATATTTTTAGATACACCAAGTAGATAAATTTTAACATGAAATATGTAAGGTTAATAAGCATCCTTAAAAATGGTAATATATACTATGCTGTAAAATTTTACATATTTTTATTTAAACAGAAATGCATAAAATTACAAGTTATATACATACAAAATCATATTTTTTAATATGAGCTTGCAATTCTTCCTCCTTAAATGTTAGTTTGCACTTACTGGGTATGGTTTGATGCAATAGCATTACAATCTTCTTCTGTCTCTCCCCTACTTTCATCTAATCCTTTCATCTAATCCTTATGCCGACTTACATCTTCTCTGAGTCTGTGCCAGAATAATTACTTCTATTACATTTATCTGTAGTCACTTACAGTAAAAACATCTTCTCTTTGGAGATTTTAAGCTGTATGTTTCTTAAAAGTGTTTTGGTTATGTAGTATATGCTCAAAAACATTAATTCATTTTTAAATCATTGCTATTATTTTCCTCATCTCATCTAAATTGACTTGCTTTGATTAAAAAGCTATTGATTGAGAACAGGAACTTAGAGTGTCTTGAAACCAATAATATCTATAGTATAACTATTTGAGGCCTACCAATAAAATACGAACTGTTCAAGGATTAAAAAAAAAACTCTCTCAGCTCTTCTTAAGGAACAAAATTAATTGATATTATAGAATTTTAACAGAACTATTCTAGGGACTAAAATAGTTATATGTATCATGCAGGAGAAGAAAAATAAGCAATACTGTGTATCCTTAAATACAAGCAATTCATATAAAAGAGTACTTGGGCTTCCTCTTCTCAATGTATAGCCTAGTGGCTGATTTTCTCTCTCTCTCTCTCTTTCTTCATTTTTTAAAGGATATATTTACTTAGCCATTTCATCTCTTTATTTGTTGTTGCATGGGTGATTGACTGATGGTTGGTGACACCGCATAAATTGCAGCTTATGTCAAACTGTGGCAAAGTGAAATGGAAGGAATCTTGTCATCATTACTTGACCTTTACTTTAATGCAGTTCTTATCAGACTGCCACTTAGTTTGGGAAATATATTGAGAAATGCAGTGCCAGCCCTCAAATTATATTTGAAAACAAAAGAGCACTGTTTACAGACTTAATGTTCATCTCCATGTTATAGTTACTATTAACACTGTTGTGTCTACTCATAACTATACACAAAAAAATTACCCTTATCTGTGAGTTTCTTCATCTGCAATAATTTTCACATTACTAGTGTATAAATGGAGTAATATAGTTTAACTTACTGTTGGTTAAAATAGTAGGAAATGCCTGGAAACAGCCAATGAGATATAAAAATTATTTTCCATTTAGCCCAATATGCAAAATTCATAAATGTTTTACCCTTAATGCGTAAAAATCTAGTTGGTAGACGTATACTCATTTAAATTCATTCATTTTCAAGTAACTAAAATATATTGACTCATTGCAACATATTAGAAAAAATAGAAAGTCATTATTAGATTAATTTTGTGGCTAGCAGTATTACTCAGGTATTTAATAAATGTAAATAAATTTAGTTTTAAGTTATTTATTATATTTAGTAAGAATTAACTTTATATTTGGATGCTGACTTTATTTAATTAAATCTAAGCTAAATCACCAACTCTCTATCTAGAGGAATTAATGTAATTTGTTTAAAATATTTATCCAATATTATTTTTATAGTGAGCTATCATGACACCACTGCACTCTAGCTTGGGTGGCAGTGCAAGACTCTATCTAAAAAAGGGAGAAAAAAAGGAAGGAAGGAAGGAAGGAAGGGAGGAAGGAAGGAAGAAAGTAAGGAAGGAAGGAATTGGCCAGCAAGGATGGTAGTAGAATTTAATGGATGAGTATGGTCAAGAAAAGAGTGGAAAAGAGTCCCATCCAGTACCACTGCCATGCCGTGATGACTGCATGCATACTAAAAGCTATACCTCTTTAAGGAGCAACATCAGAGGTCTACCATTATTGGGGTAAGGGGATAGATAAAGACTTCAGTAAAATAGTCCAGCCATTCATTAACAAATAAACAAGAAAATCACAGTAACAAGCCCAGGAGAAGGGATAGTACCCAGAGAACATCCAGAATATCTACAATCTATTATCTAAAATGGCCACTTTCCAACAAAATATATGAGACATGCAAAAACATAAGAATGTATGTTCTATACTCTGATAAAGAAGCAGGCAAAAGATAGTGCTTGTGAGAGCAATTAGATGCCATATTTAATGGAAAATATTGCAAACTATCCATTAAAAGTATATTTATAGAAGTAAAGTATGATAAAAGAAATAAAGAAATGTATGTTAACAATGTTGCATTAAGTAGAAAATGTCAATAAAGAGATAAAAATTATTAAAAATTAAATGGAAATTCTAGGACTGAAAGTTCAATAACTACAATTTTAAAATTTACTAAAGGGTCTCAACAGTAAAAGAAATACTTAGTGAACTTGAAGTTTGATTGATTAAAATTATTCAGGCCAACGAACCAAGAGAAAAAAATAATAAAAAATGAACAAAGCCTCAGAGAAAGGTAGGACACCCAGTAAGTACAACAACATATACATAATAGTAGACTCAAGAAAAAAAAAGAGAAAACCAAAAGGAGTAAATTTACCACTCTACCCCACAATGTAAAATACGTTCTTTCTAAGTATATACTGAACACTCACCAAGAGAAACCATATTCTGTGCAATAAAATAATTTAATAAATAAACAGTACTGAAATTATGCAAAGCATGAACATTGACCTCATTGGAATTAAACTAAAAATAAGTAACAAAAATAAAACTGAAAAATCCCTAAGTATTTTGAAATTAAGTAACATGATCCTAAATAAACCATAGGTAAAGAAGATACACAAAGAAAAATAGAAAATATTTTGAACTGAATTAAAACAAAAACACAACATATCAAAATTAGTAAGATGTAGCTAAAATAGTTATTAAGAGAAAAATTATAGTATTAAAATGGTTACATTTAAAAAGACCTTCATTATTTAAGCTTTTTTAGTTAAAAAACTAAAAAAAATAAACAAAAATGTGTCTATGATAAGCAGAAGGAACAAAATAAATATGAGTATCAATTAATGAAATAGAAAACATAAAAATGAATGAAGAGCTTATGTGAGGTTTTCAAAGGTCAATAGAATTGATAAACTTATAGCTTATCTAAGTAAGAAAGATGAGAGAAAATGCAAATTTCTAATATTAGTAATGAAAGCAGAGATATCACTATAGATTCTACATGCATTAAAAGGTATGAGGAAATAATAGGAACAACTTTAGGCCAAAAACTTTGATAAGTTAGATGAAATACAAAATCTCTTGAAAAATATCAACTACCAAAGTTCACCCAAGAAGAAATAGACACTATGAATAGTCATCCAAATATTTTGAAAAATCAGTTAATAATTTAAAATGTTTTCACAAAGAAAACTCCAGGCCCAGGTATATTGAATGATGAACTCTACCAAACACTTAAAAAAGAAATATTAATAGCTTTAATGAAAAATATCTAGAAAACATAATAGCAGCACTTTTTACCTCATGAATACAAATGCCAAATTCTTATAGTTTAGAAAATTTAATACAGCAATTTCAAAAATGGGTATACTTTATCATGACCAGATTTGGCCTAGGAATTCAAAGTGTGTTTAAAATTTAAAATTAAGTTCTGCATAGTGGCTCATGTCTGTAATCCCAGCTACTCAAGATGCTGAAGCAGGAGGATTACTTGAGGCCAGGAGTTCAAGACCACCAGTCTGGACAACATAGCAGGACCCTGTCTATAGAAAAGATTCGAAGATCAATGTAATTCACAATATAAAGTAACTAGAAAATAAAAATCATATGATTATCTCAGAAAATGCAGTACAAGCATGTGAAAATTTTCAACATGTATTCTTAATAATAACTCTCAGTCATCTATAAATAAAAAGAACTTTTCTCAACCTAATAAATTGCATGTATGCAAAACTTACAGCTAACATGATAGTTAATGATGAAAGAATTAGTGCTTTCTGAAATAGGAAAAGAGCAGGCAGTTTTTATCTCAAACTGTCTAGCACAATGTACTCAAGATTCTGACATTTTATTATACTTAATATTTTATATATATATATAAAATGACATATATATATATCAATCATTAAGATTTCCACTGTCATGCAATGAAAATAACACAAAACTGGTTCTAACTAGTTAAGTAGGTAATCTAACTGAACTTAATTGTTTTGTGTCACTGTAGAAAAAACACTATAGATTTTTGTTCCAGGGATTAGGACAGGTATTTACATACATTGGTTATTTAAGTTTTTCTCAGGTTTTATTTCCATATATTCTGTTCAAGCTTTTATATTCTGGCACTATATACTTATTTGAAGGTAAATAAGCAGTTCATGTTCAAGATGTGTAATTTTATATCACACTCTATTTAGATCTGGTCACTTTTCTTTCAGTCCTTTAAATCCAAATGTATATAATAGAAAGACACAAAAATCACAGAAGCACAAAAATAAACCAATGGGACTCTAATTTACAGATTATACAAATGAAGCTGAAGGTGTAATTGGACCAGAAGGTTCCAGCTGGACAATGAAAATTCCTGGAAGAGATCGAGCTTTAGAAATGATATGGGTGACAGAGTGGTAGATGCTGCGGTGTTTCCGCTATTCAGAGTCAAGTCACCATTCTCCAGATGCCCAGATTATAATCTTGATTGCTGAGTTTTCACAGCTATATTGCTTCTGCAAATCACCATAGTCCTTAGAAACTGCTTCCTTCAAGATTACTCACCTTTCCAGGAGTGACCAGAAGATCGGTTCGTGCAGGTATACAAAAGCCTTGTCGTTTTACCTAAATTTGGGACACTCTGATGGTCCATCTTAGTGGCAGAGCTCTATGTAGGACTAGCTGAAGCCTTGTTGCAATAGCTTCGCAATAGCCCCTTCCTCTGTCCAGCTCTGCCTTCTTCGCTTACTGACAGGACTGTCTCCCAAGAGTACTCCCCAATAACCAGTCTGCACACAATTCCTTGTTTCTGAATCTGTTTTCAGGGAAACCAGCATAAGACCTGAAATGAGCATTGAAGTGAAGCCTGTAAGAGAATGTCTTTTCAGGTACATGGTGCTGTTTTTGAAAAGGTGAACTTTGCCGTGAATTGGGGAGTAGACAGAACAGAGTGGGACTGAGGTGTGTGAAATTGGAAGTCTTCTCAGAAAAAAAAGAATAGTGGAACTGCTGAATTTAAGTAATATATACTTTTATGAAAAATACTGCTCAGAAAATCATTTTAAATCACTAAATAGGAAGTAAAATTAGCTTGCAACAATGATGTATTTAAAAAGAAAGTGGAACAGAACCATTTGACAATTTGACATCTAGAACCTGTGACTGCCAAGTACATTCTGGCAGTATTGGCACTGAAGCCAGGGCAAATTTAAAGAGTGCCAATGGGAAAAGCTGGTGCCAAGCTAATGCTGAAAATTGCTTAAACTTAAACACTAATGCCAATTTGTTTTTATATCACAATAAGGAAAAGAGAGGGCTAAAATTAAACTTTTACATGGTATCCATATCTAGTTATCTGTAAATGCATCATCCATCCCTCCTCATTTACCTTTCCTCCTGTACATCTGCTGGGAATGAAGCCAACCACCAAATTTCTAACACAAGAAATCTGGGAGGCAGTGTAGACTCTTACTGTCATAATCCTTACATGTATTTACTACATCAAGTCTAAACTGGCTCCTACCTCTTTGTTAATGTTTGAATTCATCCTTGCTTCTCCCCAATTCCATTGTTAATTTTTTAACTCCAGTAATCAATACTGGCCAAATTATTACAACAGCTTTTTTGCAACCAATGTCTTCCAAACTAATCAGAATATTCTAAGAATGGACTTAGGGCAATATGCATCACTCGGAAACAGGCTGCTGTGAGACTGAGATGTGGTAACACCACACTCCCCACAGCTTCTTGCCTATGCTGCTTTCCTGGGAGGGGCCCCACCCTTTCTGATTGAAAGCCTAAGATACCATTTTGAAAGTTTAATGTTGGACTGCACCCTGCCCTCATGCCAAGTTTGGGCTGACAGGGCTAGAGCCACTCCCTGGCCAAGGAGGGACATGGGAGACCAAACTCTCCTATGCACACTCAGGGCAATACCCACCACTCTGCTCTGTGTGGTTATGGGACTGGAGAATAGCCCACCTAACCATGACAGCAATCAACAACACCAACATGGAGAGCAGTGGGTTGATCCACTACTGCTACTGCTACTACCCACAGCACACCAGATGTCCAGGGGCCTGAGAACCCACCCACACACCCAGCTCACTAGTCCCACCACTAGTTTTTGAACAAGCCAAATAGAGGCCAAAAACTGGCTATCCAACACCTACTAACACCAATGCCAATGTAAGCTGATAGGAAGCCTAAAACAACCACACTCAGCCCACTACAGCCCCCACAGGGGCCCAAAGACTGACTCAGGTGGCATCCAAGTCCCCAGCAAAACTTCACAACAGCCTTGACCAATAATTACACCCTAAGCCACTGAGCAGGGGTCACAGATATCCCTGACCATTTGTACTACCAGAGAAATCATACAAACATCACATTACCACAGGCACCCGAAATCAAAGCTAAAGTGTTCTACTAAACTGAAAATTTCCTCTCTAATTTTCTAGCTTCCCTGTTATTTATAAACTTTTTGATAAAATATTTATTGGCTCCTGAAGCACTGGGTATTAAAATAAAAGAATTTTTTCACAACTTTTTTCATAATAAAAGTATAACAACACATTTTAGGAAACTTTCGGGAAAAAATATATACTTGCATGTATTTTAATAGTCAATAACACAGAAACAGTCAGAACCATCACTTAGCTTTGACTGAAATTTATTGAAGGCTGTGTGGGAAAATGTAAGTAATTTCTTAGCCTGTATTAGACTTCATTTTTATTGGAAGAATCTTTACCTCACTAGAAGAGAAACATTGTAAAAGTGATATAATGTGTTAGATCAAAATATCTGCTTATAACAATAACTAATTAAACTTTAGATGTCAGATAAAAAATTCCCAAGACTATCTAGTGTGTATATATGGCTAGATATTTGATATGATAAATTTTCATCACGAATGTTGATTTTCAAAACTATAAAACTTTATACCAATATGGATAACCAAGAGGCAGGTCCTATTTGGTCTGTGTTCCCTCTAAAGACTAGGAGAGCAGTCATTGCTCTGATCCGACTGAATCAATCCAATGGTTCTCAGCCATGACTACACATTAAAATTATCTGAGAACTTTTGAAACACTGTTGTCCAGGCCTCATCAAAGACAAATTAAGTCCAATCACTGTAGGTGGGGCCTGGGAATCAATGTTTTTGGAAAGCTCCTCAGGCGATTCTTTTTTTTTTACATTTTAAATTTTTTAATTTCAGAATATTATAGGGGTACAAACGTTTAGATTAAATATATTTTGCCTTTGCCCTGTCCAAGTCAGAGCTACAAGCATGTCCATCACCCAGACTGGGCACACTGCACCCATTAGGTATGAATATACACATTCCCTCCTCTCCCCTCCCACCAGCCTGACACCAGATGGATGTTACTACCATATGTGCACATAAGTGTTGGTTGATTAATATTAATTTGATGGTGAGTACATGTAGTGCTTGATTTTCCATTCTTGTGATACTTCACTTAGTATAATGGGTTCTAATGTGCATCTAGGGGTGGAGACTTCAAATCAGTCCAAGAGGCCCATGAGGTTAATGAATGTCAATGGCTTCACCTGCTTTACCACTAGTCAGGCTAGCAATGCCCCCTCCTCCCTGAACAACCACCCCCCACCTTCTGACCTGCAGACTTAGCAGCAATGTTCTGTTTATTTTCTTTTGAGTTGAGAAAAGAATATGGAAAGAGAATTAATATTTTTGTATACTATTTCCTTTGAACCTCGCAACACTTCCCGTGTGGTATACAGATAGGCAGAATAGTCTCCATGTCACAGGGAAAGGAATTATACATTTTTATCCTTAATCTTTCTCCTTGATCTTTACTTCTTTATATCTTATGATTCTAAAAATAATATATTTTCACTATAGAAAATATGTCAAAAACAAAAGTACAAAACATAAAATATAAATAAATAATTTTAATACCAAGAAAACCCACAAAACTTTATAGACAAATGGAGAACTGACATTTCTAGGTAGAAAATTTTAATATTTTAATGATAACAAATGTTTTAAATAAATTATGGAGAAGTTTAGGATAAGAATTTTTTGCTATAAGAATAAGAGAGAAAATCACTACAATTTATTTGAAAGCTGTTAGACAAATAGACAAGTGCTACAGGCAGAATGTAGGTAAGATTGAAAACATGTAGATACATAACTGAAAGTCAATAAAAAAAATCCCTTAAATTCCAGAACATACTTTCCCTTTCCTATCCAAATACAAAACAAAGAAAACAAAAACATCATCCTTTGCTTGTTTGGCAGAAAATTCATGCCTTGCTCTAAGGAGAGATGGTAGATTCTGGTAGACCAAATACACTTGTGAAAAGGAGTATTTGATTTAAATACAGTAAATTAAATGGAAATCTACTTGGTGATTCTCAGAAATCGAGCCCAAGTCTCCAAATAGTCTCCCATAATTTAAAAACATATTATTATAATCTCTACCCATATTGAATATTTATTTAACCAAATATTGTGATATGAGCTTACTGTGAGGGTGGAGTAGAGTGAGAACAATGGAAGAGGCTATGGATATTAGAGAGCTAAATCTCACCCTCCACAATAGAAAATGATATGCACTTTCTAAAATTATATATCTTGAAATAGAAGTATACATATAAATTTTATATATACCCAGGTAAATATAAGAACACTGCTTAAAAAGCAGAAAAATTAGATGAAGGAGGGGTAGGGAATGGTGGTATTATGACCATTTTTTTTATTACTTGCCTTTTTGGTTCTATGTGAATTTTTAAACTGAGTGTATGTACTACTTTTATAAAATAAAATTCATTAAAAGGATTATAGTAAACTAATTAAAATGCAAATGTGGGGAAAATGTGGGAAAACATTTCCAACTAATGTGACAGTCAACAAGATGATATTCATGTATTCAAATAATTCACTCATTACCGGGAAAAAATATAACATGCTGTCATGGTTGAAAGTGAACGATTTAGAGACAGACTCCATTTTTGAGTCTCAGAATTTCAGTTCCTTTGACACTAACTCTTATTCCTGGCTAGGTACATAATTTCCTCATCTACACAACACAATTCTTGGAAAAATAAATATGACGAAGTCAGTAAAGTGTTTTGACAGTACCTGGTGCATAGTAAGTCAATAAATATTAGCTATATAATTCGATAGGAAATATTTACAAAGCAGCTCTATGTACACAGCACAGTCTTAAGTCTGAGTATAAAGAAACAGAAATGAAACAAGAATGATTTCTGCATGTGGAGTTGGCAGTCAGTCTAGTTGGCAGTCTATATGAAAAACAAAAGAGAAAATAAAACTAGAAATTGAAAAACCTAAAAATATTTTAAAAATCTGAGTCTGAAGCGATTAGTGCTCTGAAAGAAAGAGGGTAATAGGCAATATTCGGGTGTGTGTGTATGTGTGTATGTGTGTTGAAGGGTGGAAATTGTACTTATAAAGGTAATCACTGGTTCTTTCATGAGGAGATGGTATTTAAGTCACAATAAGTATGAGTCAGCTAAGACTACCATAACAAAATATTGCAGAGTGAGTGTTTTAAACAATAGAAATTTATTTGTCACAGTTCTGGAGTCTAGATTTCCAAAATTAACTTTCCAGCTGATTTGTTTTCTGGTGAGGGCTTTCTTTATGGCTCGAAGATGACTGTCTCTGACTGTGTCTTCACATGGTCTTTCCTCTGTGTTCACACGGAGAAAATGAGTGAGCTGTTGAATGTCTTTTCTTATGAAGACATTAATCCAGTAGGATCAAGACTCTACTCTTATGACTTCATTTAATCTTAACTACTACTGTAAAGGCCCTAACTCCAAATACAGTCACACTAATGTTTAGGCTTCAATATATGAATGGAGGACCATAATCACTGAGTCTATAACATAAACATAAGAAGGTAATGTCCATGAGTATGGATAAGGTAAAAAAAGAATTAGTATGAGCATCAGCATATTTCAGCAACTGAAAAAAGCCCAATGTGTGGAGCAGAATTGGTAGGTTGGGACAAGTATAAGATAAGGAAAGATTGGAATGGAGTGCTAGCTGCAAGTTATGATTTGGGAATTTTTATTTTAAACCTGAGGGAAGACCATTGAAGGCATGAAGCTGGGTGGTAATACAATGCAATATGTTTTGGAAACATCACTCTGTTGGCTACACTGAGAACAGATTAATTGTGGGTAATCCTTCATATACAGAGAGCTCATCAAATATGGAAAGACAAGTGAAAAACAGGCAAAACTATGAACAAAGTATTTACAGAATTAATACAAATCACAAAATATCGAACACCCTCTGCCAATAAAAAAATGCTAATTAAAACCATCAATGGGATATCATTTTTATCTTATCAGATTTTTATTAAAGTGGACCAATTAAATGAAATTTCAAACAATGTTTTGGAATAGGGTCAAACTGAGATGGTTTGATTCTTTGATGCTTTTATACAAAAGCAGACAAACCAAACATTGGGTTCAGCAACACTGAGTACCTAGATGACATCAAGAAAATGGATGCTGCACACTTGTTTCCATTTCTCTAGCAGTACCAGCTCTCAATGGTCATATGGAAATGTGTCAGGGTTCTTTGGGTCACAATGCCAGTTGAGGTTCTATTGACAATTGTCTTAGTTTGTTGGGGCTATTATAACTAGTAACCATAGACTGGGTGGCTTATAAATTACATAAATTTATTTCTCACATTCTGGAGGCTGGGAAGTCCAAGATCAAGGTGCTGCCTTTTCATTGTGTCTTCATGTGGTGATAGGGTAAGGGACCTCTGGGGCCCCTTTTAAGCAGACTACTCCAATTCATGAGGGCTCTATCCTCATGATCTAATTACCTCCCAAAGGCCCCATGTCCATCCTGCTATCATTACCTTGTGGGTTAAGATCTCAACATACGAGTTTTGGACAGACCAAGTTATTCAGATCATAGCAGAAATTATTTGGGCAGAAAAGTTGTGATTTGGAGAAAAACTAAAATTATCAAAATGGTCTGGCCAGTTCCATGCAAGGAAATATAGACAAACCCTAATGCCAACGGTGGCCTGATAGAGGATGTTAGAAGTCAATGTCAAGACCACACAAACAGCCACCCTTCTCCTTCCTCCTCCCTGGACAAGATACAGGCTCTCTAGAGTAGAGAAAATCAGGAATAGCAACATCCCAGACACAGGAATAAAACATACTTATGAAGAAAGAAAATGCTTGAGGAAGGAATTACAAAGAATTATAGGAGTACTAATGCTTGAGATCTGCCCAGGGCAGACACGAGGCTCAGAAAAATGGAAAATACTTGCTCTTTTACAAGAGATTTCCATTTTGTGGTAGATTTTTGCATTTGAATTTTGACAATCCAATTCATATTTGGTACACTATCCTCACTTAAACAAAATGGCAAAACTTAACCTTTAAAAGAGTTAGTATCCTGTAATTTTAGTTCAGAGAAACTGTCCAAAGGAAGTCATCAGAAACTTGAGAGATCCTTCATAATATTTGTCATGATGTTATTCATATTAAAAAAGTGTGGAAATTATTACATATTATGTAGCTATCCAAATCGTGTTTTCCAAAATATCTTATTCACATGGCTATCTTCTCGCAATATGTCGATAGGAGAAAATACGTGCATATTTACAGTTTATACATATGCACATGCATATGCACACATAAATATGTATACATTAAAAGGAAACCTGCCAATCTATTAATAATGATTACCTTTGCTAAACCGGTGGTATTTAAAAAATCTCCTTATTTTTAATACTTCTATAACAATCATATATTGCTTTCCTTCTTCGTGGTTGTTTGAAAAATAAAATATGTATTTTTTTCATTGTAAAAGATTTTAACAACACTGAGATACTGTAGAGTCATATTTCATTTTAGGAAAGGCATTTCTGGTGATATCACATAATTAAAAGTTTGCATAAATTACCCAGTCTCAGATATTCTGTTATAGCAGCACAAAATAAAGACAAGAGCCCACTACATTAAAATGTTGCCTCTTCTAAATCTCTCCTCTTATATAAATATGGGTACCACTTAGTTAATTTTTTTTTTTTGCTATAATCAGTATGATTCATGTTAGCAAATTATCCTGTAAGTGCCATTTTAAAAATTAATAGTTTTCTGTCTATCCTGGCAATATCCCACAATCATCATGGTCAAAATGCAGCGAATCTACTAATAAACATGTGTCATGGACAGAAGGTAAAATAGTTATTAATAGAAGGATTTAATGAATTTCTAACAATGAAAGAAAACAAATTTAGCTTAGAAAATAAGTTTATTGCTATTAGAGATTGACATAGATGGCGATTCTTATATTCATTTCCCAACTTTACATAATTTACATTTGGCTTTTGTGATGGTGGTCCTCACCTAAATTTTACTTAAACATAAATAGTTCAAATTATATCATTTTATTAAAACTTTTTGATAAATAGAAAAATTCAAATTTATAATAAAGTTTGATCAGGGATGCTGTTATATTTTTCAATAAATCAGCCTATAATGACTCAGTACTTAAGCAGGAATGTTGTGCATGTATATATTTCCAGTTTGAGAAGAAAAAGGTGCTTAACAGATGGAGCAATTTTGAACTTTACACACAGTTGCATTCATCTTATGCACAAGTCCATGCAGCAGGCAAGCCAACTTGAGAGTTTAATTCCACATTAGGATAATGCTTGGAAGGGTAATCCTATTCGCACTGCAGGATAAGGATGCTTGCATAGTGGCTTTGGCCTATAAAATTGTTAGCTATAAATTCTGAACTGACATTATGAGCTTCTTAACTTTAAACCAGCTTTTTCTTAGCAGCCTGTTGCCAAGAGTACGTTATTTGCCCCATAAATCCACCTAACCAATTACATTTTCCTTTTTGAATTCATTTGGCAAGTTTACCCAAAGTAATAAAATCTACTTTTCGTACAGATTATCTTATTCTGGACATAAAAATCACATATATGTAAAAGACAGATAATGTATTATGTATGGAACATTTTTGTTTACAAGAGTAGATTTAAATAACACCAAGACAGTTTTATTTTTGTTGTATTTAAGCATAAAACAGAATCAATCAGCTGCTTCTTTGAGTCAAGATAAATGATCGCAATATTTTTTAAGGAAAATCAAAAGGAAGTTAAAATAACTCTTTGTTTACTTAGTTTTTATAAAGTAGCACTTAAATCTGATTGCTCCAGTGTGCACCTAGCCTGTGAGTTTATGCAATAGATACAGTTGGTATCTATTCTTTGCTACTCTGGAGTGACCATACATGAGCAGAGGAAGGTAAGCTCCAAGGACACTTGATCTATGTCTTTCCTGCCTTCTTCATTCAAATATTTGCTAGAGGTCTGTGGCTTTAAGCAGCCAAGTGTGAACAAAAGTGTTTTAAAGGCAAATATTTTTGCTCTTAGCTCTTACTTTTCCAAATGGAGATGTTAAAGTAAATTAAAATGAAGATCAAGCCTGAAGAATCCCCGAGCAGACAAAGCCAGTTAGGTCTCATAAGTGACCTCAAACTTGTTTGCTTTGCAAACACAAGGAAAACTCACATTGAACTATTTCTTGTAAATTCCTATATTAAAGAAAAACAGAACTTACACTCAACTAATTGGAAGCAGCCAAGAAACTTAAAGTTATTTTACTGGGGACTTTCCAACAGGATAGACTAAATAAAACAACTGTATAACTGCGACCAATCAAACATTTTCTTTACTTCTGTGTCCGCCCTATAAAACTTCCCCCTTGTATTCCATTGGTGGAGTTCCTGAACCACCTCTGGTTTGGAACTGACCGATTGATGAATCATTGTTTGCTCAGATAAATTCTTTAAAATTTTATTGTGATTCAGTTTACCTTTTAATCAAGAAAAATCTTCCTGGGACCCCAAATCTTGAGCATAATCTTAATTTCAAACTCTGCGTAGCCTGCCATCCCTTTCGCTTAGAGAGAGACTGATTATTGCTGAGAAAGGGTCTGAAGACCTGAAATTCTGTTCCACTTCTTCATACCTATCTCATTGTGATTATGTCTTTCTTCAATTTCTCAGTGTCTTAATCTGTTTGTTATTTTGTTTACTTTTTAAATTGTAGCTCTATAATCCCTGACCATCTTTATATTGTTATCCTTTTCAATTAATTATAATTTATATTCATTTGACACAAAATCATCTACTTTATATTTGATCATATATATAATTTATATCTTGACTATATTAATTATTTAATTAAGAGATTATTTTATAAGAGCAGTTTTAAATTCATGGCAAAATTGAGCAGAAAATACCTAGAGTTCCCTCCCATACACCCCCTGTCCCCATACACATTGACCACATTAATTTTATTCTCGTTTTAATTATATATTTCAGTTTAAATATCACTGAGTGTTATTTTCATAATCATATTCACAGATGTAAGAAAGTTCATAATGATCATAGCTGTAAGGATCATCTATATCCATTTATAGCAATCTTTACCAGAAATGTCAACCTCGGTGGAGGGGACATGCTGAAGCTTTATAAGGAGAATAATTCTCAGACTCTCTTCAAGCAAGTAGTAGGACAGTTTCACGAGACTCTGACATGGGCAGAGGAGCAATGGCAGCGTGCCTGTCACATTTGTGCCAAGCTGGACCTATTGCCTCAGTAAGAAAGGCCAGGTTTCCCTTCACAAGCTTTGTGAGTTTCTTTATTGAAAACAACTTCCTCCCTCATTATTGAAAACTTGTAACAATATATTTTAGCAAATCTAAATAGTTTTTCTCCTTTATTTGGGTTAATATTAAATGACCATATACTACCGTCTAATTTGAACAGCTGCAATTCTTGATTTATCCTACCAGATGTGGATTTAGATGATATAAAATGTAGTGTCTTCATCTTGTATGATCACTAACAAGAGGTACATGGTAAAATGACAATAACATGAATGGCATTTAAAATTCATTTTACATTTAAAATTTATTTCAAACTTAAAACTTAAATCAAATTTAAAATTTCTAGGCATTTTACATGCACTAATTTAATTAATCCTAACATTATCTGATAACTATTTTTATCCAAAATTACTGATGAAGTCAGGAGAGATTAATTTATTTGCACTAGGCCACCTGATTAGTAAGTAATGGCGTAATGAAGACAGAATTAAAATCTTGGATGACTAGCATCAAAGTCTACACTTTTATTTTAATTTGAGGTGGTGTTCTCCCTGTATTACCAAAGCTGATCTTGAATTCCTGGCCCCAAGCAGTCCTCCTGCCTCAGCCTTCTGAGTAGCTAGGACCACACCTGCCTGGCCCAAATCCATATGCTTGACCGTGACCCAGTAGAATGCAGAGGTGGTAGGGGAAGGTAAGAGGCATCAGAAATGTACTTCAACCCCTTTCCAAAATGGTTTCGAATCTTCAAATCTTCTGGAAGAAGACAGTCCATAATCAGTTTTGTCAACTTTTTGTCCCTTCAATATGTCTCCAACAGGCTTACTTTATTGAACAGTTTTGCTCAATAAAGGACTCAGGAACGTATTTTCACTGGGACCCTGATATTTTTTCTTGTTTTTGACATTTTTTAGAATCTTCACATTAATCAAATGTGAAGCACCATTTGCTTTTTATTTGAAATATTTTTGAGTACAATATGCTCCCTAAAAATAAGTTAAATAGACCAGAGGCTGTGGATCACACCTGTAATCCTAGCATTCTGGAAGGCCAAGGCAGGAAGATCGCTTGAGGTGAGGAGTTCAAGATCACCCTAAACAAGAGCCAGATCCTGTCTCTACTAAAAATAGAAAAAATTAGCCAGGCATGGTGGTGCACACCTGTAGTCCCAGCTACTCAGGAGGCTGAGGCAGGAGAATCACTCGAGCCCAGGAGTTTGAGGTTGCTGTGAGCTAGGCTGATGCCACAGCACTCTAGCCCAGGCAACAGAGCCAGACTCTGTCTCTAAATAAATAAATAAATAAATAAGTTAAATAAATGAGCTCCTCTTGAAAGGTTTGCTGCCCTTGTTTTGGAATTGTGTTTAGGAAAGCTGAAAGAAGGATCTCTGAGGTGATCCTAAGGGGATCCCTGCTAAGGTATGAATGCATATCAACTTTTTTTCTTCTTTTGAGAGTTAAAGGAGATATTTGGTAGTTCTAAGATTATCACTAAGAGATTGTTAGAATCGGGATAGTTTCATCTTTGATGAGTAAAGTCTATGAACATACAAACAAAACAAAACAAAAATAACAGTTACAATCCTTATTAGCAAGCAAGGCTTAAGTAGAACACCGGAAGTCCACAAGAATGACATGCTACTTTCCACTGTATCATGTATTTTCAACACTGTCTGCATATTTGAATTACCCTGAAAGTTTTGGCAGAAAACACTGATGCACAGATTTTACCACCAGACATTTTTGTTTCATTGTTCTGTGAGAGGGCTTGAGTGTTGTCATTTAGCTGTTGTACACTTATTTTTAAAATATACCTTATTTTGGTATTACGTATATAAAATAAAACTCACTGTTTTTAAATATTCAGTTTATTATTTTTATAAATGTTTTTATCTGTGTAACCACCACACAAATCATTATACAGCATATGGAGTATCACCATTTTCCGTTACCACCCAAATTGCCTTGTGCCCCTTCACATCAAATTCACCCACTCATTCCTCCCTGCAGGGAATTGAGTCAGTATATGTCAGTTTTGCCTGTCCTGGCATTTCACAGAAATGGAATAGTATGAGTATTTCTTTTTGTGTCTGACTTTTTTGTTTAGCATAATACTTTTGAGATTTATCCATGCTATTGTGTATATCCATATCCATAGTTTGTTCTTATTATATGGAAGTATTCT
>CAUYRB010004799.1:0-23244 GCA_963574695.1 Propithecus perrieri
CTACTGTGCCCATTCAAACAGCTACAGCTATCACTACAGTATTGCCAGATCACTATTGTCTTAGCTTATCCTTGCGACTACCAAGTTGAGCAATAGGAGTGGGGATTTCCACCCAATTTCAAGGGAAATGACCCAAAGAGAAAGTTATATTCATTCTGAACAGCTCCACTACCCATGTGAGTAATCTTGGTTCATAAATTTTGTGGGCTCTGCTGATTCACTTCTCTATTTAAGATATTTATTGCCCAGGAAATAACACTCATGCCATTAGAGTCCATTTCCTCTTTGAACAATGCCAAAATTATAAAGCAGCATAGGAAAAAGCTCAACTCCTACATGTCGGTTACAACATAAATGTGAGCAAAGGAGAAAAAGTTTGACCTTTTGCAGGAATTTTCCTTTATTCGGCATTCTCGACCAATGGGAGGTTCTAAACGTGGAGGAGAAGACGACAGTTGACTGACCAGAGTAGACTGCCCTGAGTGTCTGAGCCCTGGTGGGATCAGCAGGAGGCAGGGATGTGGGATTCAGGTTTGAGGGCAGGATCTGTATGTGTGTCCAGTTACCCATTAGGGAGAAAGTTCTGGCCATGCTCTTAAGAGATAATTTATAGGCCAAAATGTCAATTTATTCATTTTTTCTGCGTGTGTGTGTGCGCACACACACACACACACACAAACTGTTAAATGAACAAAATTGGCCAGGCACAGTGGCTTACATCTGGCACTTTGGGAGGCCAAGATGATAGGATCACTTAAGGCCAGGAGTTCAAAGCCAGCTCATTTCCACAAAAAATTTAAAAATTAGCCAGGCATGATGGCATGCACCTGTAGTCCCAGCTACTCTGGAAGCTGAGGCAGAAGGATCGCTTGAGCCCAGGAATTTGAGGTTACAGTGAGCTGTGATTGTGCCACTGCACCCCAGCCTAGGTGACAGGGCGACACTCTGTCTATAAATAAATAAAAGCAAAATTCTGGCATCCATTAGTTAATACACTGATCTCCTTGTTTTTGAAAATATATTTATAAACCAAGATATTATCAGAAATTTACTTTTGAATATAGTACCTGTCTATCCTTACCTGCCTCCCCATGGAGTCTGAAAGCCCTGTTGTCTTTTTCATCTTTGTATCCCAGGGCCTGGTGCAATGCCTGATACATAGTAGATAATTAAATATTCTAATGTGATCGAATAATAAGATTCTGTATGTGATAATGTAAATGAATAATAAGATGAAATTGTAAGGTACTATATAAACAAAAAATTATTATTATGAGTAAGGAATGATGTCATTAAGTTGGGACAGATGAATGTACCCATCTTTACAGTAGGAGCCATGCAAGTATGAAAGCAAACACTAGGAAGCAGATGAAGATGCACATGTATACAAGCAAGTTTAATGTCATAATGCCAGTTAATGTTTCAGATAGCATCGTGAGAGATACAAGTACAGAAAATAAGGTTTTAAAAGCATTTTACCTGACCAAAATATAAGAATGAATTGATGTAAAGAGAGAAGAAATGACACCCCAAAACTAATTTCCTTTTATTTTAAGTGTATGGTATTTAAAAAAACTTTGTGTTGGTAAAAATATTGAGATAGACCAGGGAAGATTTGGATAAACTAGTCCTGAAGTCCTTTCACAACAATACCTGCTTCTCTCCACTAGGGAGAGCAGTCTCCTCTCCACCACAGATTGCACTCCCTTCCCCCACCGACACACCAAAAAAAAAAGAAGAGAAAATCATACCTACTGTAGCTGTTTTTAATTGTCTTTTTTTCTTTCTTTCAATCACATGAATCTCAAAAAACAACTGGGCAGAAAGTTTGGGGAAACTAACCAGAATTTGAGTATACCCTGGTGTGATTTAGTGTTGGGGGAGGGAGCAGGGAAAACCATACTAGTACCACATTTTTTAAAAATCACAATTCTCATGTACTAGATCAGCTGAGAGTAATAGGAACCCAGGCAATAGGAGTAAGAAGGAGATGCAACTTCGACAGAACAGAAAAATTGCTAGAAACTGGAAATGAGGCTGGGACCCACACACATTATCCTGCCCTGCAGGTATATATTCTAAAGGAGGATGTGACCAGCCAGCTCTGGGACAAAAAGCAGAGCCAAAGGGTATTCTCACTCACTCTGCCTGGTAACAAACATAGAATCTGGATAGATATCACCTTGTTCAAAATTGAGTATGGAGAAAAAAATCATCATGAGACCTATTAAAAACCAAAACTATTAAACAAGAGAAAGGAAAAAGTATTCCAGAGGTTCAGAAGCTCTGCATATTAATATATCTGAATGATTTTTTGCAGAAACCAGAAAAAATTCTGGGAAATTGTTGAGTATGCTAAGTAGAAGTGAGGAAGACATGAACTCTGCAACAGAAAAAGACGAATATAGGTTAAGACGAAAGATAAATAAGATGTGATGAAAGGGGAGAAAGAAAAGGAAGAATTGAAAAGAAATGAAAGACACGGGATAAGGAGTAAAAAAACAAAATTCATTCTTTAAAATAAAATTAGCAACAGAAGACAAATTCAAATAAATTTCTCAGATGTAGAAGATAAGGACAAAACCCCAAAAAAATATGCTCACCAAAAGACAGTAATGTATATTCAAAAATGTTCATCACGATATTATCTATGATAGAAAAGAAAATAGAATCAAGCTAAATATGTAGCTAGAGGACCAGTTAAATAAATTATGCAATCTTCATACATATTAGGTAGGTTTCCTTTTGGCTGCAAGCAACAGAATAGCCACCGACTATCTCACATGAAGAGAGCACTGCAGCAGAATATCTCATAGAAAAAGCTGTCTGGAGGCAGGCAGACCCAGGTTTGGGGCAGCAGTTTAAGGATGTCATCCCAGTCCCAGGTTCTTTCTGCCTTTCTGTTCCCATCCTCAGCACGTTGGCTTATCGCTTTTAGACTTGCCGGCTTGTGGTCACAACACGGCTGGAACAGCATCAAGTATCAAGTTTTCATTTGACTGAGTTCAGAGGCAGGAGACAGAGCTGCAGGTAGGGCGGGAAAAGCCTCAGTTTGGGGTACATCTTTGTCAGAGTTCTCTGCCGACTTCCCTGTACAGTGCCTTAATCAGAACTGGCACATATGGCCACTTCTCGCTGCAAGGGAGGCTTAGAGAAAAGAATGTCTACTGTTTTCAGCCTCTACAACGAGCATTAACAAGGGAGAAAGGGGCTGTATTTTTGGCGTTCGGGTGGCCAAAAATACAATATGGAGTACTCTATTGCTATTAAAAATTATGTACATCAATCTTTTTTTAATTTAAATAGATTTAGGGGGTACAAGTGGTTTTTGTTACATGGATGAATTGCATAGTGGAGAAGTCTAGGCTTTTAATATACCTGTCACCTGAATAGTGTACATTGTACCCAACAGGTAAATTTGCACCCCGCCCTCCCCTCCCATCTTCCCCCTTCTGAGTCTCCAATGTCCATTAAGTCACTCTGAATGACCACGCATACCCATTGTTTAGCTCCCACTTATAAATGAGAACATAACAGTATTTGGTTTTTTGTTCCAGGGCTGCTTCACTTAGAATAATGGCCTCCAGTTCCAAGTTGCTGCAAAAGACATTATTTCATTCAGAGTAGTTTGGCTAAATAGTATTCCATGGTGTGTGTGTGTGTGTGTATACACACATATATAACACATTTTCTTTATTCACTCATCAGTGGAACCTTAGGTTGGTTTCATATCTATGAGATTGTGAATTGTGCTGCAATAAACAAATAGGTACAGGTGTCTTTCATATAAAATGACTTCTTTTCCTTTGGGTAGATCCCCAGCAGTGGGATTGCTGGATCAAACAGTAGATCTACTTTTAGGTCTTTGAGAAATCTCCATACTGCTTTCCATAGAGGTTTTACTAATTTACATTCCCATCAACAGTATATAAGAATTCCCTTTTCACTGCATCTGCACCAGCATCTATTTTTTTTTTAATTTTTAATAATGGCCAATCTGATAGGGGTAAGGTGGTGTCTCATTGCGGTTTTAATTTGCATTTCCATAATGATTAGTGATGTTGAGCATTTTTCATATGTCTGTTGACCGTTTTTGTTTCCTTTCTTTTGAAAAATGTCTGTTCATGTCTTTTGCTGATGAGAATAATGTATATTCTGCAGTTTGGTGGCAGAGTGTTCTATAAACGTCTGTTAGGTCCATTTGTTCTAGTGTCTCATTTAAGTTTGGTATTTCTTTGTTGATTTTCTGCTTCAATGGTCTGTCTAGTTCTGTCAGTGGAGTATTGAAGTCCCCCACTACTGTTATATTATGTTGTCATTTGTTTCTTTCCTTAGGCCTAGTAGTATTTGTGTTATGAATCTGGAAGCTTTGGTGTTAGGTGTATATATATCTAGGATTGTTATATCTTTTGTTGAATTGATCCCTTTGTCTTTTTTTTACTATTGTTGATTTAAAGTCTGTTTTATCTGATATGAGAATAGCTATTCCTGCTCATTTTTGGTTTCCACTTACCGGGAATAGTTTTTCCACTCCTTTACCTTGAGTCTCTGAGAATCTTTGTGAGTTAAATGGGTTTCTTGAAGACAGCAGATATTTCAGTTGTGCTTTTTTTAAATCCATTCTGCCAATCTATATCTTTTACATGGAGCATTTAGGTCATTTACATTTAATGTTAATATTAATAAATGAGATACTCTTCTAGTCATCATGTTGGTTACCAGTTGCTTTGTATTCCTTTGTAACCCTTGGGTTATTGTTTTATAAAAACTGTGAGTTTTTCCTTTTAGGTATTTTTATGATGGTGACTATCACTGTTCTTATAGAGTTTTTAAGACTTTTGAACATCTCTTGCAGGGTGGATCTAGTAGTGATAAATTCACTTAGTGTTTGATTGTCTGGAAAAAACATTATTTCTCTTTCATTTATGAAACTTAGTTTTGCAAGATATAAAATTCTTGGCTGACAATTTTCTGTTATTCTGCCTAAAGATAGGACCCCAGTCCCTTTTGGCTTGTAAGGTTTCTATCGAGAATTCTGCTGTTAATTTGATGAGTTTTCCTTTGTAAATTACTTGATGTTTTTGCCTCCCAGCTTGTAGGAATTCCTCCGTCGTGTTGACTTTGGCCAGGCTGATGATTATGCACCTTGGTGATGTCCTTTTTGCAATGAATCTTCCAGGTGCATTGAGCTTCTTTATCTGGATGTTTAAATTCAACTATTCCTTCAAATAGGTTTTCCAGACCTTTTGCTTTTTCTTCTTCTCTCTTAGGGATATCTATGATTCTTTATTTGGGTACTTTACATAATTTCATATTTCCTGGAAACTTTGTTTCTCTTGATTCTTTGTTCTTTATTTTTGACTGACTGGATTAATTTCAAAGAATCATCTTCAAACTCTGCAATTCTTTTTTCTGCTTGGTCTATTCTAGTCTTAAAACTTGCCACTGTGTTTTGAATTTCCCTAAATGAATCTTTCATTTCCTGAAGTTCTGTTTGTTTTTTTAATAATATATCTATCTCTTTAGTAAATTTTTATTCATTTCCTAAATTACTTTTCTGTTTTCTTTGAGTTGGTTTTCCATTTTCTCTTGGGTCTCATTAAGCTTCCTTACAATCCATATATGGAATTCTTTATCTGTCATTTCAGTATTATCATTTTGGTTGAGATCCATTGCCAGAGAGCTAATGTGATCCTTTTAGCAGTAGGGGGAGTCCTTTCACTGTGATTTAAATTCCTTTTCAGCTGGAGCAGCTGTTACTTCTTGTCTTTGAATTATCTTCTGTTTAAATGGGGCTTTTTCCCTGCCTTCTTAAGGGTTTGCAGCCTATGGTGGGTTAAGACCTTTGGCTTTGCTTGTGGGTACTTTCAGGGGGGCCTAGTTTCTGAATGAATACCTTGGTTACAGATAACCTTAGTGTGGGGGCTTTCCTAATTGCTGGTTATTTGTAGGCTGTAGTGGTGGTGTCCTATGTATGTGGGAAGATTCCCTGCCTCTTGTCAAGAAGGGGAGATGGAGGTATTTGAAACGTTTCACTTTCCCCAGCCCTGTGGATTTCTTAACAGTATGAATTACATTGGGGTATCCAGTTTAATCTCCAGGTCAGGTGGTACTTGTGGGTAAGAGTCAGGCAAGCCCTGTATGATTGAATCAGTAAATGTTATAATGGGCTGTGCAAGTTGATCTCCTGCCAGTAGGTGATGCTTGCAGGACAGAGCCAGATGTGGTGGAGTTTTGGGGACCTGTGTCTGGCCCTAGTCAATCAGGAAAAGCACTCAGATGTTCCAGGCAATGAGGGGGGCCCTGGAGCTCCCAGGGACTCCCTCCTGTGCTCCACCCCAGCTGAGGCAGATGAGGGGTGAGATGGATGGAGCAGGGTCAGATGAGCCTATGTTCAGGCTCCACGAAGGGGAGCACAAATGTTGTCTCATCAGAATCAAGGGTGCCACTGGGGAAAGCCACCAGGGAAGGGCTGAGGTGGCCCTACCATGCCAAAAATTCTGCTCATGGGGGAGGGGCAGTCTGGAATTCACAGTCCAGCAGGCAGGAGGGGATTTCACTCTCTGCTACTTCTCTTGCCCTGGGGATCTCCCTTTGGCATCTGGCTGTAGACAACAGCCCAAACTAACTGAGCTCATCAGCAATGCTGCCGCAGGCTGTGAGCTTCCCTGCCCAGGACCCCACCCTGGACCAAAAGGGTGTCTCCATAGGGTGCTCTGTGAGTGAACTTCAGCACTGACCCACACTGCACTTTCCTTTTAGTTCTGCCCATGTGGGCTCACTCCCTTCTCAAGATCAGATCACAAATTTCTCCCTCTGTGCCTTGGAACAACACAATCAAGTCCTGGGGGAACAGGATCAGGCTGATGAACCTGTCCTCTGATCCCCCAAGTTCAAGCCCTGACTGTGACAGGGGGAGGCATGCTGGTCCCAAGTTGCCTTCAGAATGCTCAAGCAGGGTTAATGTCCCTCTGATTCAGTGTATTCCCCACTCTGCTGGAGCAGCCAGGTGGGCGGTGCCAGGGAGGACGAGTGGGTGGGGCGCTTATGGTCCCAGCACCCATCAGTCTGCTATAGGTTTTGTAGGGGAAAGTCATGAGCCCCATTCTCCATGGGAGCCTGGGTGTGGTGGTCATGCTGACAGAAGGGAAGCAGCCATTCCTGAGAGCCCTGGCTTACTCATTACTTGGGACATCCGTGCTAACCCCATGCAGAAACTGCCACAGCTGCATTAGCAGCTGTGGACTGGGGAAGGGAGGAGGAATAAAGTCCGAATGGAGGAGAGCTGGCACTCTGGTCCCCTTTGTCCTGAGGGGTCCCCCAGCATACTGCACTCTTCTCTCAGGTGAAGGCAGCCTGCCCTAAATGTCCAAGTTCTGGGATCATATAGTTCTCCTGGAACCCACTGGCCTCTTGTGGCTACTACAGTCTAAGCAGGTGTTGGGGAATGTTTGTGTGGGGTCCAGTGACAAGAAAACTGAGGGGCTGAAGTTCTCTGAACAGGACAAAAGCACACAATGGAAGGAAAAATAGTATGGTGCCTGCAGCCTCGTCTCAGGTCTATGGTGAGGAGGAGTGACCCCGAGGGGAATGGCAGACCAGAGCTCCATTCCCAAAAAGCTCCCAGTTCACTGATAGCAGCAGCACTCGGGCTCCTGAGGGTGAGTAGTGGGGCTCTCCAACTGTTCAGGAGCCTTCAGTCTGCTAGAGGTGTGAGGAGAGGAAAAGCAAACACCTCTACCTGTACTTTCCCTGGGGCTCCAAATTTCTTGGGTGTTAATCTCTGCCAAAATCTTGCTCCTTCTTGTTCCACTCCACAACTTCTTCCCATGCAATCTCCATTAGCTTCTGGTAGTCTTCTCTCAGAATTACACCTGGGTTATGCTTTTTTCATCTGAAACTCTTTTTTCTTTCTGAGATAATCTGGTGACCAATGTCTGTAGTCAGCCATCTTGCCTCCAACCAATCCTTTGACCACATCTCTAATTATTCTAATTAGAATTCCTGGCTAAATCATCATGAGCCTTTTAAAAGCCCTGGTTATGTCATGCAGTTGATTTCCAAAGGGTATCCTTTCCCCAGTATATATGGTTGGTGCCTTTGTCAAAAATCAATTGGCTGTAAATACATGAATTTATTTCTGGGTTCTCTATTCTTTTCCAATGGTTTATGTTTCTGTTTTTACACCAAAAACATACTATTTTGATTACAATAGCCTTGTAATATAATTGGAACTCAGATGATGTGATGCCTACAGCTACATTGTGCTCAAGATTGCTTCGGCTATCTGAGCTCTGTTTTACTTCCACACAAATTTTGGAATTGTTTTATCTATTTATGTGAAAAATGACATTGGTGTTTTGATAGGTATTGCACTGAATCTATGAATTGCTTTGGGTAGTATGGCCATTTTAATGATATCAATTCTTCTGATCCATGAGCATGGGATATCTTTTCATTTGTTTGTGTCCTCTTCAATTTCTTTCATTGATGTTTTGTAGTTTTCCTTGTAGAGGTCTTTCACCTCCTTGGTTAAATTTATTCCTAGATTTTTTTAAACTATTGTAAATGAGATTGCCTTCTTGATTTCTTTCTGAATTAGGTCAGTAATGGTGTATAGAAATGCTATTGATTCTGTATCCTGCAACTTTACAAAAGTTATTTAGCAGATATAAGAGTTTTTTTGAGGCTGGATGTGGTGGCTCATTCCTGTAATCCCAGTGCTATGGGAAGCCAGGACACAAGGACTGCTAGAGGCTATGAGTTTGAGATCAGATTGGGCAACATAGCAAGACCCTATCTCTACAAAAAAATTTTAAAAATTAGCCAGGTATGGTGGCACACACCTGTAGTCCTAGCTACTCAGAAGGCTGAGGTGGGAAGATTGCTTGAGCCCAGAAGCTTGAGGTTACAGTGAGCTATGATCACACCACTGCACCCCCACTTGGGTAACAGAGCAAGACCTTGTCTCTAAAAAAAGTTTATTGGTGAAGTGTTTAGGTTGTTCTAGATATCAGATCATATCATCAGCAAAGAGGGACAAAAAGGGACAAATCCTCTTTTCCAATTTGGATGCCTTTTAATTCTTTCTTTTGTTTGAATGCTCCGGCTAGGATTTCCGGTACTATATTGAATAGGAATGGTGAGAGTGGGCATCCTTGTCTTGTTCCAGTTTCTAAAGGAAAGGCTTTCAGCTTTTCCCCATTGAGTATAATGTTAAATGTGGGTTTGTCATATATAACCTTTATTATATGGAGGTATATTCTTTGTATGCCTAGTTTGCTGGGAGTTTTTACCATGAAGGGTTGTGGAATTTTATCAAATGCTTTTCTGCTTCTATTGACCATGACCATGTGACTATGATCATATGATTTTTTTCATTCTGTGGATGTTGCTGTATCACGTTTATTGATTTGCATATGATGAACTCTCCTTGCATCCTTTGGATAAATCCCACTTTATCATGGTGTGTTATTTTTTTGATGTGCTGTTGGATTCGGTTTGCTAGTATTTTGTGGAGGATATTTGCATCTATGTTCATCAAGGGTATTAGCCTGTAGTTTTCCTTTTCTGTTGCTTTTTTGTCTGGTTTTGGTATCCAGAGAATTCCTTCCCTTTCATTTTTTGGAATAATTTAAGGAAAATGGGTCTTAATTCCTCTTTGAAAGTTTGGAAGAATTCAACAGTGAAGGCATTCATTCCTGGACTTTTTGTTGTTGTTGTTGTTAGGAGAGTTTTTATTACTGATTCAATCTCATTGCTTGTTATTGTTCTGTTCAGGTTTTCTATTTCTTTCTGATTCAATACTGGTAAGTTGTATATGTCCAAGAACTTATTCATTTCCTCTCCATTTTCCAGTTTGTTAGTGTAGAGTAGTTCATAATAGTTTCTGATGATCTTTTGTATTTCTGTGGTATCAGTTGTAATGTCACCTTTTTAACTTCTGATTTTGTTTATTTGGGTCTTCTCTCCTTTTTTCCAGGTTATTCTAGTAAGTGGTTTATTGATTTATCTTTTCAAAAACCAACTTTTCATTTCATTGATCCTTTCCATTGTATGTTTAGTCTCTATTTCATTTAGTTCTGCTCTCATCTTTATTATTTCTTTCCTTCTACTAATTTGGGGTTTGGTTTGTTCTTGCTTTTCTAGTTTGTTTAGGTATATCGCTAGACTGTTTATTTAAAAATCTTTCTACTTATTAATGTAGGTGTTTATTGCTATAAACTTCCCTCTTAGCACTGCTTTTTCTGTATCCCATAGGGTTTGGTATGGTGTATTTTTATTTTAATTTGTTTCGAGAATTTTTTTTATTTCTTCCTTGAGCCAGTGATCATCCAGGAAGGAGCATGTTGTTTGATTTCCATATGTAGTTTCCAGTGTTCTTCTTGTTATTGATTTCTAGATTTGTTCCATTGTTATCTGAAAGGATACTTGATATGATTTTGATTTTTAAAAATTTTGTTGAGATTTGTTTTGTGTCCTAACATATGGTCTATCCTAGAGAATATTCCAAGTGCGGATGAGAAGAAACTGTATTCTGTAGCTGTTAAATGAAATGTCCTGTAAATGTCTGTTAGGTCTAGTTGGTCTAATGTATAGTTTAAATCCAATGTTTCTTTGTTAATATTCTGTCTACGTGATCTGTCTAATGCTTGAGGGTGGGACATTAAAGACCCCAAATATTATTTTGGAGTCTATCTCTTCCTTTAGATCTAATGTTTGCTTTATATATCTGGGTGCTCCAGCATTGGGTGCACATGTGTTTAGAATTGTTATATCTTCTTCCTGAATTAATCCCTTTACCATTATATAACGGCCTTCATTACCTCTTTTTACTGTTTTTGACCTAAAGTGTGTTTTATCTGATATAATATAGCTACTCCTGCTCACTTTTGGTTTCTATTTGCATGGAATGTCTTTTTCCATGTCTTTATTTTCAGTATATATGTGTCTTTACAGGTGATGAGTTCTTGTAAGCAGCAGTTGGGTCATGTTTTTTACCCATTCAGCCAGTTTAAATCTTTTGAGTGGAAATTTTAATCCATTTACATTTCAGGTTATTGATATATGAGGGCTTATTTTTGTCATTTTATTAATTGATATCTAGTTGTTTTGTACGTCCTTTGTTACTTTCTTTCCTTCCTATTGTTTATCATTTGGTGGTTTTCTACAGTGGCAACACTTGAGTCTTTTCCTTGTTTGCGTGTTTGCTCTACCAGTGGTTTTTATATTTTCGTGTTTTCATGATGGTAGATATCATTCTTTTGCTTTCTGGTATACAACTCCCTTAAGCATTTCTTATAGCGCCAGGCTAGGGGTGATGTCCCTCAGCTTATGCTTGCTTGGGAAAGACTATTTCTCCTTCATTTATGAAAGATAACTTTTCCAGGTATAGTATCCTTGGTTGCAAGTTTTTGGTTTTTTTTCCTTCAGCACTTTGAATATATCATCCCATTCTCTCCCAGCCTGCAAGGTTTCTGCTGAGAAATCCACTGTTAGTCTGATGGGAGGGTTTCTTTATAAGTGACTTTATAAGCTTTTCATTTGCTGTTTTTAGAAATCTGTCTTTGACTTTTGACAGTTTGACTATAATGTGCTGTGGAGAAGACCTTATTGAATTGTATCTATTTGGTGATCACTGAGCCTCCTGTATCTGGATGTCTAAATCTCTTGCTAGACTTGGGAAGTTTTTGTCTATTATATCGCTAAACAGGTTTTCAAACTCTTTTGTTTTTTCTTCACCTTCTCTGACACCGAAAATTTGGTCACTTTGTCATGTCCCACATGTCATGTAGGCTTTGCTTATTCTTTTTATTTTTGTCTGAATTATTTCAAAAGACCTGTCTTCAAGTCCTGAGATTCTTTCTTCTACTTGATATTGTCTATTGTGGAAGTGTTTGGTTATACTTTGTATTCATTCGGTGAATTCTCCAGATCCAGAATTAATATTTGGTTCTTTTTTATGATATCTGTGTCTTTGGTAAATTTCTCATGTATATCCTATATTGTTTTTCTGATTTATTTGTATTTTTTTTCACTATTCTATCTTACTGAATTTCTTTAACATCAATATTTTGAATTCTTTTTCCAGGATTTTTCCAGTTTCTTTTTAATTGGGCTCTGTTGCTGGAGAATTATTGTGTTCCTTTGGAGTTGTCATATTTCTTTGCTTTTTCATGTTTTCTGTGTCCTTATGTTGATATCTGTGTATTTGGTGTAACAGTCATTTCTTTTAATTTTTTTAAATTTGCTTTCATAGGGAGGACATTTTCCTGAAGATGAATCTATGGTGTTGGTTGGGTAGGACACTTTGGCTTTGATTCTAGGTGTGTGCAGTAGTGGTCTCTGTATGATTTCTTCAGCTGTAAACAGACTCAGTGATGTCTGTGATTTCCTCGGTGGCTTAGGGTGTGGTTGTTAGTGAAGATTGTAGTGAAGTTTTGCTGGAGACTGGGACACCAGATGGGCCAGTCTTTGGGCCCCAGTGGTGGCAGTGGTGGGATGGATGAGTGTGCCTGTCCTTGGGCCTCAGGGCAGCATATGCTTACACCAGTGTTAGTGGGTCCAAGAAGGCCAATTCTTAGGCCTTCAGGTAGCTTTCTGGGGTACCAGGAATGGCAGCAGTGGGCCAGTGGATGGGTGAGTTCTTGGCCCCTGGGCAGCAGGTGTGGTGTGGGTGATGGCAGTAGCAGTGGTGGGACAATCCTCTGGGAGACAAGCAGTCCACACTGGTATTGGTGGTGGCCGTGATGGGCTGGGCAGACCAGTCTCCAGGCATGCAGGTGGTGTGTGTGGGTGGGTGCCAGCTGTTATGGTAACAGCATGTTGAGTGGGCCCAACCTCAGACACTGGGAGATATGCTCAGGTGCCAGTGGTGGTGGACTGGGCTGGGCAATCCCCAGGTCCCTGGGCACTGTGCTTGAATACTGGCGGGACAGAGCCATACCAAGCAGACCTGTACTCAGGCTCCTCTAAGTGATGTGTGCAGGCGCTGGTTGTGGTAGGCAGGGACGGAGTGTCCCCCGGCTGCTGGCAGAAAGCTCAGGTCAGGGCAGCAGTGGCTATGCTGCAGCCCTGGTACTGGGGAAAGTGGGGTTGTTTTCACTGAGAGCAGCCCTAGGCAGGTGGCTGGGGGGTGCTCACTTCACTCCTGTGTCAGCTCTGCAGCAGCCCACAGCATTGTGGACAGTGGAATTTGTCTTCAGGGCATGTGAAAATGCACAGCTTCCCCTCTGCTGGGGGTTGGGGGCAGGGTCCGTCAGTTGCTGTACATTCAGCCCTGGCAGCAGTGGCTTCAGGGAGGGAATGTCACTGAGGCCCTGAGGACATGGAGATGCAGGGGCTCTTGGGCCCCAGAGCAGTACACAGTCTGGTGGGGGCTGAGCTCTAAAAATGGCACAGTACTGTAGCTGCTTAGAATGTGAGGGTTTAGGGACTCAGTGTGAGCTCCCTCTCTAGAACATGCTGTTGCACGGTCTCCAGGAAGCTCCACCCTATGTTAATCTCAGGTCCAATGAGGGTCGAGGGACTCTGCCATGGCTAAGATTGCAGGTGTCCGTGGTGGGAATGTGAACTGCTGGAGGTTGCTCACTTACCCTTTCACCACATTAAAGAGCTTCTCCAGGCTCCCAGCCAATCCCAGCTAAGAAGGCTGCCTCTTGTCCCTCTCCTTCCTTGCTTTCAGTGTTTCCTGTCACTTCTCTGTTGAATTCCAGTGCTCTGTCTTAGATGATCTATTCAAATTGTGATCATGTACTTGCTATTTTGGTTCTTCTTTGTGGAAGAGGCGGGTACCAGATGCATTTAATCAGCCATCTCAAAGTCCCTTCTCAAGTCATTTTGTATTATCATATTATCATTCTTTAGTATTTGTTGAGGCTTTTTTGGTATTCTATATATATGGCCAGGTATGTTCTTGAAAAGAATATATATTCTCTAATAGTTAGGTTCAAAGTTCCATATATATCTACTAAATAAGCTTGCTAACTTTATTGTTTAAATCTTCTAAGTCATTATTCATTTTTGTCTAATTAATCTATCTCTGAAATACACTTGAAACTTTCTACACTTTCTCTTGGAATTCTGTTAATTTTTGTTTTAGAAATTTTGAGGCTATGAATACTAGGTGCATACAGGTTCAGAATTGTTGTAACATATTGGTAAATTTTTAATTTATCATAATGTAATGATTTTATCTTTAATAATGCTTTCTGCCCAACAAAACATCTTGTTTTAAAGTGACAATACACACAACAGGAAGCTTTTTTTAAAAATGAGGAGCTTCTGAATGTGGTGGCTCATGCCTATAATCCTAGCACTCTGGGAGGCCAACACAGGGGGATTATTTGAGGCCAGGAGTTCAAGATTGGCCTGAGCAATATAGCAAGACCCCATCTCTACAAAAAATAGAAAAATTAGCCAGATGTCATGGCATGCACCTGTAGTCCCAGCTACTTGGGAGGCTGAAGCAAGAGGATTGCTTGAGCCCAGGTATTTGAGGTTGCAGTGAGCTATGATCATACCACTGCACTCCAGCTCAGGCAACAGAGTGAGACACTGTCCCCCAAAAAATTTTTTTTAATAAAAATAACCCAAATTACAGGGATAAATTGGTCCAAACTTTATAAAATATTAGTCAAAAAATTTTACCTAAGAGACTCAACAGATAATAAAATATTACTCACTTTAATAATCATAATGCAGGCAGAAAAATACATGAAGAAATGCCCAAAGACCATCCAAACATTTATAAATGGATTTAATTCAGTTAACCAAATCATAACCCTTTAAATACTTTTTAATAATAGCTTATAACTTTCTGGTAGACTAGAGCTTTTCCTTAGTTTTGTAAGTTTTATGCCTAGGCCTAAAGATGTTACAATTTACTTCTTAAAATCTTCATAAGCACTCATATTAAACTATTGTAGGAAGACTCCCTGAGGTTGGGCTTGACTCATCCTATAATAGATTCCATTCTTGGTATGTAGCAATCTTCTTGTATTTTTTTCAAAAATGAATCTCATATACATGGTCTTATGCCCAAGATACAAACTATATTTCTTAAAGGGATATCATCAGATATATTGTGCCTCCCCTCATTACCAGCATAATACACAACTGGGAGACTAGATTTATAAGAAGAGACACCAATAAAAGTTAGCCTTAGAACCACACTGGAAATGAACATTTTGGGTATTTTAACCTTATATGCAGTTCTTAAGCTCCAGGCTGACAGCCATGTATACCTGCTTCCCAGAGCAGTGTAAACTTGCTTAAGATCCTAGAACCTGGATATCTAGTCCCACTGAGAAGTGACCCTGACACTTGTAAGTCTCCAGAGAAACTGACAACTTTCCTAAGTAGATGTCTACTTTCCAAGCTTCTATGGACTGAGAAGACAATGCCAGGTATAGACCATTCTCTCCAAAGACCTTCTGACAACTGATGTATATTTAGACTTAGATCTCATTTTCTGTTTATGATCTGTATCTCAAAATTCCAAGGTCTGAATTCTTTGTGGGTATGGTTCTGTTTGTTATTTGTGCTGACTCTCATTCAGGGTGTTCCTGCATTGTGATTTTTTACTGGAAGTTCACGTTCATTGGAACTTTGTGGGGATGTTTGAGGCTTGTGCTGGGGAAACCTTAAAGTGAGGATTTGTGTTTACTTCTACCAGGCCCTACCAACCGAGGTAAATGTTAAATTGACAGCACATAATGTTTTTAGGCATACAGATAGTGTGAACTCAGGCTCCAACCTGGCACAAGGACTGGCCCTCAGAGACTTTCTTTCCTCCGAGAACCAAGGCAAGACAGGTAAGTTTCTCTGCTCTCTGATTTTTCGGGTAAAAATTACTTTTTCTAATTTACCCTTTCTCTGAGGGTAAAACTCTTTGTGGTTCCTCGTTTTAGGGGGTCATCACTGTAACTCCCTGATATGACCCCAAAGCTTTGCTCCTGGGCTGTGTGTCACCTTTTTAAGACTAGAACTCTAGGCCACCCGGGATTAGTAGATGCTCCCGGAGCAAACACCCTCAGCATTTGCTTACCTCCCTAAATGCATGCTCATTTTGTTCTGGATTCAGAGGATTTTCTTTTGCAAACTCAATAATATGTTTTCAAAGGTGTTCTTGTTTAACATTCTTACAGGCTTCATATAAAAATATTTTCTGAAATTTTGTCTTCCATATTGCCAGAAATAGAAGTCTACAAATTCTATTTCTTCCTGGATATCTCACAAATTCAAAACTTTAGTAGTTACCTATCCCTCCACTACCATATCTAATTTTCCTTCAAAAATGTTCTCTAATGATACCACCTCTCATCCACCTAATTACAACAAAAAAATTGAGAATAGACTCCTTCCTCACTCAATCTTTCACACCCTGGTATAACTCATTAATTCTAAGTTCTAAATATCTCTAGAATTTGTACTCTCCTTCATTCTGGCTACTACTGCCTTCAGAACTCATCATTTCTTTTCTGGGCCACTGAAATAATCTCCGTTTCCATGCTTAACTCCCTCAAATCCATAGTTTACACAGCTGCCAACATAACCTACTTAAAATAAAAATCTGCCCATGTCATTTGCATAATTAACAGTCTTCAGTGACTCCTTATTGCCATCAAGATAAAGTCTCAATTACTTACCGTAACATACAAGGTCCTCTACAATCAATCCCTCTCTCTGCTATGGTCATACCAAATTACAATCTTCTCAAACTCCTGACCTCAAGCAATCCTCTCCCTTGGCCTGCCAAGTGCTAGGATTACAAGCGTGAGCCACCATGCCTGGCTGAATGACATGCAATCTGCTTGGTCTACCATCTTCGAGTCAACCCCACACCTCACCCTAGCTTCCTTGGCCACTGTCAGCTCCTTATCTTTCAAGAATCTTCTCTTCCAGGAAACTTGCAAATTCTTACTGTACCTTTTGTTACATCACGGCATGACGTGCTTCACTATTATTGCACTTATCACACTGTATTGCAATGATTTATCTGTTGCCACAGTAAGACTATGAATTCCTTTAAAGGGCAGATAAAATTTTCTCTTTAAGCCGCAGTACCTGGCACAGTGCCAATGACATGCGGTACTTAGTATCTTTCAAATGAAGGATGGAATGTTTTTGACTTCTACAACACTTTTTGAAATTAACTCCTGCTTCCACTACCACTGTCAAAGTTCAGGCCCTTTTTTCTACCTCCATCCCCTTGCATGTCCTTTTGCCTCTAGCTTGTCAACCTGCCTAATGTCACCTAAATTCTTCCTAAAGCACAGTTCTGATCTGCTTACCCTCAGAGACCTCCTATTCCTGTTAGCCCTTGCCTCATTTTCTCTGCTGCTCCAGCAGTTCACAGCAACCCACTGATTTCCCAGAGACAGCTCAGCTCCATACTAATTACCAAACCAACTGTGACCTGGGGCAGGGAGTACCTAGCCAGCCTCTACTCAAACTTCTCCATTCACCATCTAATGAAACTTATTAGCACTACACAGCCTTCCAGATCCAAACTAGGATCTCACAGTACTGGTGGCTACAGGATTCCCATATTATCCAGAGTCACTGCCCTCCCCATTTTGACTTTAAACTCCATTTCATCACTCCATTATATAGCAGTGGTAGACTGGGGGCTGGAGGAGGGGAGGAATGACACTGAGGAGTGGGGTAGGGATGTGGGGGAGTCCATCATCTATAGAGAATTTAAAAATAATAGAAATGATTAAAAGCCAACCTGCTTTTTATCATCTAGCACCGGCAATTCTAAACGTCAGTAATAAAGTATTCTTTCCTGCCAGGGAGGGACTGGTTTCACCACATCCATTGGTGAGCCACTGCCATTCAGGCATCGCTCCCTTTTGAAACTTTTTACCCACCCCAGAAGAGAAGTAATCACCTCTCCCTAAACCCTTAATGCACATCTGAATCTCCTACAAGTCCACAGGCACATTAAGGGGAGCCTGTCTTTAACCCCTACTACACAGACATTCGTGAACAGACTCACCCTTCTAGCCAGCTACCCTTTGTTAGCCTCAGCTGCCCAGTAAGGGCCTGGGTGAGTGAAATGTGCTAAGTCCCAATTACTCTATACTGCTAGAGGGAGCCATCATGCCTTACGCTCAACTCTTAGATCAGACTAAATGTACACAGAATATAATTTGAATTCCAAAGGCTGGTATTCACAGAACATGATAATCTGGGCATAGTTCTAATTCCTATTACTAAATCTTAATATTCTATTCATACCAAACTACTTATACTTAATATATCTGTGGCTATTACATGTAAGTCCTTTTTGTATTACCGTACTTTGTGTCTGATTTACCTAACTGCTAAGACCTAGAAGGAAATTTAAATACTCCATTCTGCTTTAGTGCTATGGATGCAACAGACACGTAATTCTAATTAATAAAACTAGGGACATCTAATACATAAAAGAGTAGAATATATTTTTATTATACAACATTTTTTAAAATTTCTTTTCATAGAATACATTTTCATATTAAATCTCCACAGTGGGAAAATAACAATTTATTACTTATAGTTTTGTGGACAGATTATTTTAGAATAAGTAAAACACATTACAAGATTAAGTCTCAGTTTAGAATTTGCAATATTTTGATACATCTACAGGGGGACCTAGTCCTTAAATGGAACTTCTCTATATTCAGAAGCTCTCTAAGCTTTTCTTCCTAGGATTGAGAAATTCATAATGTGAGATATCAGTATTTCCTAATTTTAAAGTTTCCCTAGGATATGTAACCATTAGGAGCTGGTATCAACTGAACAGACAGGGAAGTTTTCAAAAATTAAACACTATCTATTTTTTCTGCAAAGTCTTTATTCATGAATTAACAGTCTTTCCCTTTGTCCACGATTCCCAGAACAAATACAGAAGTTTGTTCATGTACTGATAGTAGTAAAGCTGAATTCTCTTTAAGAGAATGATAATTAAAAGGCAAAAGCTCATATATAATGTTTAGTTATACTGTGAGTCTTGTGAGAAGTTAAGAGACAACTCCATTAACTCACCAGAATACGGAACTCAGTCTCACAATTTCTTGTACACAATCAATACCTCTCAAACCCTTTCCTCAAAGATTAAATTTGGAAAATAACCACGTATTTGTTCACCAATGGACTTCGCTGCTATTTCTTCCTTATTATGAGTTGAATGGCATGACAAAGCAGAGGCAAAGAGGCACACAATCAATTCTCAAGGTATTAAGTCAAAAAGGTCAGAGCTTCCATAGCATGGCAACAGCTTTGCAGATGCCCACATCATGATAGTTGAAATAACAAAGCCCAGCAAAGGTTAAAGCTGAAAGTGCCAAAAGGCCTGCCTTCGCAGCTTTCTGCGATGCATCCCCATGAACATAGTCAGTAACAACTTGTCCAAGGCCCCTAAAGAAAAAAAATAATAGCACAAATGAAAAATCACAAGTGAAGTTACAAACTATATAGATAATTTGGCTGCAAAAAAAAAAAAAAAAATCAGTCAAGTTCAAAATGCAGTGTCCCTATTTGTCATTCCAATAATTGTTTGCTTCTTGGGCGATTCTGTATAGCCATTTTTATATGTGGAATTATTTCATACTTTGAGATGCTAAACCAAAGCCAACTCAAAGTAAGAATCATAAATCAAAATGAAGGAATCAAGAGCTTCCTAATAATGTAATAAAGTCATCTTTCTACTCTTCTGATTCAATTTTCCAGTGTCATTTATATCAGAGACAGTAACTAATCACTACTCTATTTATAAAATCTTCTTGTTAACTAAAGCAAAAACTCTACATAGTTTATTAATTCAAAAAGAATTTACTAAGCAGATATTATGTGCCAGAAACTGTCATAAATGTTATGAGTATAGTAAATAAGACAGCATCCCTACCCTTATAAAACAAATATTCTAGTGAATGAGAAAGAAAAAGTAAATATTTATGTACTATGAAGAAATATTTTAGAAAGAATAACCTGAATAAGAACACTCCAAACAAAAGCGGCATCTCTGATGAATAGTAAGGAGGCTGGTGTAGCTGGAGCACATGAGTAAAGCAGAGATCAGAGAAAGGCATGGGCAGATTGCACTGGGCCTTGAAGGTCATGATGAAGAGTCTGAATTTTATTTGAAATGTAATAGGAAACCACAGATAATGTTTTAAGCAGGGAATGCCCTAACCTAGGAGTAACCTAATTTTACTATTTTTTACAATAGTTTTATTGAGATATAATTCACATACCATAAAATTTACTACAAGTGCACACCACCACGCCCAGCTAATTTTTCCTTTTTTTTTTCTTAGTAGAGATGGAGTCTTTCTCTTGCTCAGGTTGGTCTTGAACTCCTGAGCTAAAGCAATCTGCCCACTTCAGCCTCACAGTGTTAGGATTATAGTAGTTACCCACCGAGCCCAACCTAAAATTCACTTTTAAGTGCACAATCCAACGGGTTTTAGTATATCACAGAGTTGTGCAACCATCAACACTGATTAATTCCAGAATATTTTTATCACCCTCAAAAGAAACCCTCTACCCATTAGCCCATGCTAATGGGTAGAAAATCACTAATTTTCTTCCTGTCTCCATGGATTTGCCTATTCTGGACATTTCACATAAACCAGACAATATGTGACCCTTAATTGAGGAGGAGGTTTTAAGGGGAAATCCAGAGAGATTTGGGGGGAAAAAAGAATGATTTGGGCAATGTTAAATTTGGGATGACTATCAAACACCCAAGTGGATATGTCAATTAGACAACTGGATATACAAGTCCTGCAGCTCAGGAAAAGAGATAAGATCTGAGCTCACCTAGGAAATGTGTATAGATAGAGAAATTAAGAAGGCCAAGACGGAGCCCTGGAAACTATCATTTGGAGGTCAGACAAGAGGAGAAGGATCTGGCAGAGGAGGCATCTATGGCATCTGGAAAGCCAAAGAAAAGTGATTTAAGGAGAGGATGATCAATTGAGTTGAAGGCTGCTGAGAGTTCAAGTAAGCAAAGGACAGAGAACAGACAACTAAATTTGGAAAGATGAAGGTCTTTGGTGACCTTAGTAATAACGATTTATGTTAAACAGTTGGGATAAAAGCCCAAGAATTAACACAGGTTAAAAGAGACTGGGTGCTCAGGAACTGAAGCTCAACTAGAGACTACTCCCTCAAGATGGATCACACATTAGTGAAATATTACTTACTATAGTTATGATCTAATATTTAACATTCAACTGGAATCCTTTACTTTGAAAAGTCTATCTGGTAAAAAAGCTAATTTTTATAACCAGTCCTAGAAAACTAGGTAATTAAAACCCCCTTTCATACTAGCTACAACATGATTCTGACAAGTCACTTAACCTCTCTGAGGTTTAGTTTCCACATCTGTAAAATCAAAGGGCTGGTTAAGATACTCTTCAAAGTTCTTCCAGTTGTAGCAATCCAAAAACACCTCCCCCCAGCCCTGTAATGACGATGTATTTTCCTTGCAAAACAACATTAAAGGAACAACTAAAGGAACCCAACCTGCCATTTACACTCCTTTTAGAAGGTTCATTAACTTAGAAAGTCTTATAAATATACCAGACAAAAAAAATAGAAGCTGGATATTCATTGATTTGGCAAATATTTACTGAGTGCTATGTGTCAGGTACTATTCTAGGCATAACAGAGGTAACAGCAAACAAACACAGAAAAAAAAAAACAAAAAAACAAAAAACCTATTATATATCTTTTTTTTTTTAAGGGGGCAAGCCTGAACTATATCTAGGGATACACATTTTAGTGATACAACTATGACAAAATATAAGGAAGTGATTCCTATAAAAGTCTCTATAATGGTTCCTGCTGGGGGTAGTGATCATATTACCTTCATAATAATTCATTAAGTCATAGATTTGATTCTATATTTGTGCTTTCATTCTTGGGGAAGGAGGGAACAACAAATAATATACAAAATAATATATATTAGAAAGTGGTAAGTGCTACTAAGAAAAACAAAACAGGAGAGAGAGAGAGATAAAGAACGTTGAGACAGACATTGCAATTTTGAGTTAGTGGTTAAGGAAGGCTTTGTTGAGAGGGTAACATTTAAGATCTGAAGAAGATGAAGGAATAAGCCACGTGTGTAAATAGAAAAAGACAGTTTCAAGCATAAGAAACAGTACGAGTAAAGCTCTGAGGCCTGGGGTGTCTCTGGCATGTTTGAGGAATCTCAACGAGGCCAGTATGAATGAGAGAGAGCAGCTGAAGATGAGGGAAGAAACGGAGTTAGGTCGTATAGAGTCCATAGACCATGCTAAGAATTCTGACCTTTAGTTTAACACGAGGAGACAAAGAAGGGTTTTGAGAAGGGGAATGTATTGTTCTGACTTAAAATTTTAGCGGATCACTGGGTCTGCTGTGTTGGGAATAGACACAAAGGGAACCAGTGAGGAGACTGTTACTGGAGTCAAGGATAATGATCAGGTTTGGGGCTTGAACAAATAGAAGACTGGAAATGCCATTAATTCAGATGGGCAAAAGTCCAGGAGGAACAGATTTGGGGGATATCAGGAATTCAGTTTTATAACATGCTACATTCAAATGCTATTAGGTATGGATAGGAAGACATCAAATAGGCAGATGGCTATATCAACCTAGGCATATAAATATTTTATATATATTTTAAAGTTTTCTACACATCTTAAACATCTCAATCAACTTCTCCCTCATATGCAGTACAGAGACAAGCTCACGGTATACAAACTGAGCAAACATAACACAGAAGGAATTGCTATACTTGCCAGTGACTATGGAGAGTAACGGCTGCAGCAAGGGAGTAGTCCATCGCAGAACAAGGATTCAAATAAGCAGCTGGAAGCAGGCCCAGGAGCAAAACACTGACAACCCTCTCACTAGTCCAGTGGAGAGATGCAGCCTTGGAATCAGCTACAAAAAGGACCAGATTCATAAGGTTTGAGGGGGGAAACACATCTCTCATGCTCAACATTTGCCAAAAAGTAACCCAAACTGACAAATAGTATATACAAGATTTAACTCTGAGCATAAAGAGAATGAGGTGTAAAAACAGGTCAATGGGCCGGGCGCGGTGCTCACGCCTATAATCCTAGCTCTCTGGGAGGCCGAGGCAGGTGGATTGTTTGAGCTCAGGAGTTCGAAACCAGCCTGAGCAAGAGTGAGACCCCGTCTCTACTAAAAATAGAAAGAAATTAATTGAACAACTAAAAATATATAGACAAAATTAGCCGGGCA
>CAUYRB010004801.1:0-48086 GCA_963574695.1 Propithecus perrieri
GTGATCTTGGGCAAGTGAACAGAGACTGGAATGTTTATGCAATGCTTGGGACAGAGACTGGCAAGGTCACGTTAGCCCCCCACACCTCCAAGCCTGCTCTCTCTTGGGTAATTAGAATTGACTCTAGACACAATAAAGCAGTTCAATGCCAGATGTGAGAGACCTGGGGGAGGCTGGCAAGGACCTTGAATTTCATACTTGGCTAAGGAAACGCATCCCACTTGGGAAAAGGGAAAATAGAGTTATTGGGCTGTTATGTATGGACTTAGGGTGCCTAGACTGAGTTACTCTGGATTCTTGGGCGCCGTTTGTTCCTTGGGAGATCATTCTCCAGCATTGCTTTGCACTTCCTCTTGCTCGTGTCCTGCTCCGAGCTTTGCTTCCTGGGCTTAGCAAGCAGAAAGCCCGCCCATTCTGCACTGATTTTGTTCTCTCACTCTTCCCTGGCCCCAGCCTCCCCCTCCCTGTGTCTCAGCTTGGCCAAACTACACATATTGAATTCTTCTAATCTTTCCTGACAGATCAATCCTTCCCAACCCTTAATTATTCATGTGGCTCTCTTCTGAATTCCCTTCAGGCTCCTGGCTCCTTTCTGGCAGTAGATGTGTCTTGTATGAGGCAGCTCATTTAGTTCCCAGGAGGTGGGCATCCATGCTTGTGGCCAGAGCCCCCACGAGGACAGAGGAGCAAGGACTGTAGAGCTGGAGGTGAGGCGTGCTGCCGGCGTGGAGGTTACAGTGACCCTCCATTTACATTCTGCCTCCCACACCTCATAGCCGTGTGACTGCGGGCAAGTTTCTCAACCTCTGCAGCTACCTCCCTTGCAACATGGGGTGAAAACAGTACTTTGTTTTTAAGAGTTATTATATATATTAACTGAAATTCCAGGCTATAGCAAGTGCTCCCTCCATGGGAGCCTTTAATAGTATCAGCAGCAAGCTGCCCTTTCTGCCCCCGACGGCTCCTACCCAATAGCCGCTCCTCACTGGCGGGCTGTGTGCCCATGTTCCTGCCACTTAATCAGTACAGTCCTTTGGGATGAGGTTTTGCAGCTGGAAGGTCATGGTTAAAATGCATCTGGAACAAAGCAAAGCAGGCTATTCCCTTCCATGGAAATGTGGATGGGAAGTTTTCCATCAGAACAAAACAGGATAAAGATTCCTTAGCTTAGGAATCTTGTCATCTTGTATCTGGACAACAGGAACAGCTTCCTGACATGTCTTCTTGTCTCGACAAGGCTGGTCAAATGTCCATTTTCCAGAACCGTCCCAATTTGAGCATCACATGTCCTGTGACCACGGAAATGGCTCAGTCTCAGGCAAATGGGCACCTTTGGTCGTCCTACAGTGAACTCCACTTTTTCCCAAATGATAGGTGACTACACCATGAAATTGATCTCAAGGAGACTTCCCCTTGCTTCCATGTAGCAATTGGAGCCAGCCCGAGATGGCCCCCTTGCCTCCCACCTCTCTAGAAAGTCTTTGTGCCCCCATACTTTGTTCTTAGATATCCTCCTCATCCTCCTCTCACGCTCTTCCATCTGTGGGCCTTCATTCCACTGTCTTCTGAAGGCTTTTCTCTGGCAGGTCTGCTGAGACAAACCCAGCCAAGCAGCCAAGAGTTAATCCAGAGGACACAAAATGGTGGTCACAAGGCACCTGTGACTTGCAGACAGTTTTCTTGACTCCTAAATGGACTGAGAATTTATATTTTTAAATGGAGAGATGTCACATAAAAATCTACATTTCCAGCTTCTCTAGAAAACATGGACCACAATTGCCCCCGGTCGCGCCCAGAGCCTGCAGGTCAGCCGCATTCTTCATTGTGCTTTTCTTCCAGTGGAGAAATAGCCCTCTCTATCCACGTGTCTATCGAAACTGGGAAAATGTAAATTAGACCAAGAGGATCCAAGTGATTTTTCTTACACCTGTCCTGCTTCACTGATGAATGTCACTTGTCTGATTCACATAGCATTCAAACTTGGGACTGGTGATACAGTGCAGGGGTTGGTATAATTTTTTCTGTAAAGGGACAGATAGTAAATATTTTAGGCTTTATGGGACATAAAGTTACTGTCACAACTACTCAATTCTGTCTTGGTAGTGAGAACAAACTTAGGTAAGTGAGTGAATATGGCTGTGATCCAATAAAACTTTATTTGTAATAACAGGCATTAGGCTGGGTTTGGCCCTTAGGGCAGACTGGCTCCTGATCTAGTTTGTCTCCCTCATTTTACAAATGAGAAAACCCAGAGAGATCATATCAGTTTCTTGTTTTTGGCAGAACTGATGCTGAGATCTCAGCTTTTCAACTCTCAAAAGCCCAGCACAAACACTACCACTTCATGTCCCCTTTCATTGCTACCCTAGTCTCCAGTCACCATGAAGCTCTCCCTCTCTGGACTCCCAGAAGCTCATCCCTGGGCCCTCAGTCATAGACAGTCTTATATATCTTACCTCTGTTGCCATGTTACAAGTCCTCTACCTTATATATTTTTCACATCACCCCACAGTGCTTCACAAGAAGTGTTTCACATAGAGGTGATTCTTATTAAACACATGTAGAAAACTTGGAAAGGGGCTGGGGTACAGTCACAGGGACACAGGATACCTAGAATGGGTTCTAGTGGGTGTGGAGGGGGTGAGAGGGCATGGGAGACAATCTTTGTCCACAACACAAATTAAGTTTCTTGGACTATAATAATGATGAGCCATCTATACTTTCTTACATGATTCCATCTCTGACTTCACTACTGGGTCAATCTCCCTCCCGAGCGTTTATCCCCACCCTGCTGAACACAGCGATATGATTGGAACTTCAAGAATAAGAAAGGAAGGTAGAGGCAGTGGAGTTTAGTTAAACATACAATTAGGTGCTTTTCTCCCCTAGTTTGTCATGGCTTGACTTTGATGTGCCTTGGAGATACTATACCTGTTGCTTTTGCTCCAAGTATGATTTCCTAAAATGGCAGCCTGAGTGACATGTATATTTTTCTTTTACATCTCCTTGACTTTTCCAGGAAAAAAAAATTTAGAAAAGGAATATCTCAAAAGAGCTCATGGAGAGAGTTGGCATTCTCTGGATGTGATGGAACAGTTGTTGGTGGGAGATGACAAATAGGTTTCATCTTGTAAGCTATTTCTGTTCAGTTGTCCCTGAAGCCTGCAGCCCTGTGATGAGAAGTACTGGGAAGCTGTATCCTGGCTCAGAGAGTTCTGTAATTGACTAGCAATGTCTGCCCTGGTGCAGAAATAAGAAAATGGGCGTGGAGGCAACATAGTTCCCATCACTAAGGTAGGACAGGAAGATAATTGGGGAACAAAGGAGTTGTATTAGCTTTCTTTCCCTTTGCCATTCCTCCCAGGGATGACAGTGAAGACAAGGCTATGAGGAAGGAGGATCCTATAATGGAGAGATACCCCTCAGGGGACTGAGGAGTGGGGAAGCAGTTGTAATTTATGACATGTAATGACTCAAGAATATAAATGAGAAAATAGGAATTCATGAATGAATCCCCTTTTGGCATGAAGCACTTGATCTCTCTTTTTCTCATTTAATTTCCACATTAGCATTTTTGTATTAACAAGGAAGCATAGGTACTAACCCATTTCACTGGCATGTTTGGCATCATACGAGTGTTTCAGACACTGGCCTCCTGTTTCTCTCTGCGTGTTCCTGCCTGTGGGCAGCCTTGTCAGGTCAGGCCAGAACTGTATTGCTTTGGCCAACGGCCTTTGCAGGAAATATCCTTGCCCAACAAAGTGCTTGTGGCTTTACGTACATCACGCAGTCCCTCTTGGCTCCGTCTTTCTTCGGGTGGGAGCAGGAGGTGAGTTAAGACCACAGGACCTCCCCTGCCATGCCAGGTGATTCATTTTTGCATTTTCTCTTATAGCCATAAAGACACTTCTTGTTAAGTAATTTAAAAGGTGGACACGGTAATAGGAAAAACATTTTCTTAATACAATGCTTAGGCAAACAGACCTGTAACATGTCATGGCACTTCCAAAAAGATCATTTCACTTGTTTGTTTTGACCCAGTTTAAACTGCTGCATCTCATTCTCTGAAATATTTTTGAGATACTATAGCTATTTTGAAAGCTTGCTATATTGAATGTATGTCCACTTTAGGCAATAAAATTTATTCTTTAAAATGTGAATTAAACAAAAATTTCTGTATTCCTATCCTCTCTCCCAAATTCCGGCGAAGGGAGAGCTGGCCACCCACGTCCCCACATGCTGCACCGTATCTTATATGTTGTGTGTGCTGCGTGCCCCCAGCTCCTCTCACCATGGCCCCGCTGGACAAGGGGTAACCCAGAGTTTAGACAGTGCCTTTGGCGTGGGACTCTGACAGGCTGGCCGTAAAATATGAGCTGAGTGCAGCAGATTCCTTGGTGTGGAATTGGAAATCGGGAAACAAGGAGAGACTGAGTCAGCAGAGCTGAAATGGAAAGTTCGAGAAGTCCATGGGGACAGAGTGACCACAACATGCCTCTTCTTTGCATCCGAACAAGCAAAACTGAAATAAAACTGTCCACATTTTTCTCTTATTTACAGTTTTTAAATCACTTTACATTTTTTATATATATTTTATTTTTGCCTCCAGTATATCTTGGAATGAGATCACTTTACCTTTTATCACAAAAGAGTGAATTAGATCTGCAGCGGAGGTTGGGTATGTCGTCAGCTCTTGTAAATCCGCCCAGTGAACTAGGGCATCACACAGAGGCGTGTCTGTGTCCCATGACACAAGCAGTGGTCCCACGTGCCTAATGCAGCCCAAAGGAGCTCACCTACGAGGTAGCCTGGAAAGTTTGCAAAGCCCTGTGTCATATTGTCATTGGGTCCCCTCATTTCTCCATTGCACGTAAAATTATGCCAAAGCCTGAATTCATAGAGCCTGACCCTTTTTGGAATCACTACTTTAAGGCAGGAGAGAATTAATTTCATTACTTATAATACCACATCTCCGTGTCTGGCTTTATTTTCCTCACTCATAAAAAGCAGGACTCCCATTCTCATGTTGCTGGGATAGACTGCAGATGAACGTGGGACCGTGGAGGGGGCCTGCTGAATGATTCCGAGGACAGACGCTATGCAAATGCAAGACGCAATCATAGCCACGCTCGGCACACCTGAGCCCACCGTAACCTTTGGATGGCCTTCTTGGAAATAAGATGAGAGCCGATATTTAATAAAGCTTGTGTTTTTGAGAAGATCGTGGTAGCGAATCGTGCCGAGTGGATTTAGACTTCAGTGACCTTTCTATGCCATTACAAATCGTGTCAGCGGGTTAACGCGATGCAGAATGTGCTCACTGTTGTAGAGAAAAAACCTTTATGTCTTTATTAGGCTCTTGTTTTTTTTTTTAAAGGATACAACAGACTTCTATTTGACTGGTTTGTCCATTTGAATCTGCAGAATTGGGGGTCAGTTTATGCTACGCATGAGGGGAGCATGATAATCACGCCCATGTCAAGGGTCAGTGAACTATGGATTGCAATCCTTTGCAGAGATATTGCATTTACTGCAAAGCCACGGGCATGGCCTTATTATTTTATCTACCTCCAGCCATGCGGATGTGGAGGAAACCTAATATGTTTGTTTACTTGTTTCTGTTTTATTAGTCCACGTTAAGCCATTTGGACTTCTGACCTGTGAGACCTTGACTTTCAGCGTCACTGATGGCTTAAAGCAAAACATGGTTATTTCTTTTATTAAAAAGTAGGAAATACATCATACACACAATATATCGAACATAGGTACAATTTAAAGAAGAAGAAGAAGATAAGCATGTACGTACCAGTCTGGTTGGGAAACATCAGCAGTACTTAGAACCCCCTGGGTGCCTCTGCCTGGACCCCGTACTCTCCCACTCCACCTGGAGGTATAAATCAGCCCGTATTTTGTATTAATCATTCCATTGCTTTTCTTGGTACTTTTATTCTATAGTTATTTCCAAATAATACATTTAGTTTTGTATATTTTTGAACTTTATCTAACTGGAATTGACCTGCATATATTTCTTTCTTCTTTAAGTTAACATTACCTTTGAGGTTCCTTCACATCAATATAATGTTCAATGGTGAATCTATTTATTTATTCAATGTATTCATTCTACTATTGGTGAGTGTCTGGGTTGTTTATAGATTTTTGCTAGTATGACAATGCTGTGTGCACATTCTTGAATTATGTTTCCTAATGCAAGAGTTTCTCCAAGGCTATTTTACCAAGGAGTGGAATTACTGTAGCATAAATACAACTTCAGTAATGCCAAAATGTTTCTCAAGAGGTTGTGCTAATTTAATCTCTAATCACCAGTGGACAAGCATTGCCTGTTTTTTTCTATATCTTCTTCAAAACTTAGAACTGCCAACCTGATAGTGTGAAGTGGTAATACAACTCTAAGTGTGAGGTGACTTTTATTATTTGCGTAATCATCAGCGAAGTAGGGTATTTTTGTTTATAGGACCTTTGCATTTCCTCTTCCATAAAATTCCAGTTGTTGTCTGTCTTTGTGTTGCTATAACAGAATATATGAGACTAGGTAATGTATAAGCAATAGAAATTTATTTGGCTCATGGTTCTGGAGGCTGGAAAGTCCAACAGCTTGGCGCCAACATCTGGTGAGGGCCTTCATGCTGCATCATCCCATGGCAGAAGGCAGAAAGACAAGAGAGCACAAGAACAAGAGACCAGAGAGGGTCAAAAAAGCCCACTCTCATGATAACACACCCACTCACATTATAGATAATGACATTAATGCATTAGGCTTTGTTCTCATGATCTAATCACCTCTTATAGGCCCCATCTCCCAACACTATTGCATTGGGTATTAAGTTTCCAACACACGAATTTTGGGGGGATACATTTAAACCATAGCATGGTCTTTTGTGCATTTTTCTATCAGTCATTTTTCTTCTTAATTTTTATCAGTTTTTTTACACATTCATGATACTTATCCTTTGTCAGTTATAAATGTAATATTTTCATTTGGTGGCTTGTATTTTCATTCTTCTTAAGATAATAGCTTTTGGTGAACAGAAATTCTCGATTCTGATGTAGTCAAACTTAGAAATTTTTTCTTTATGGATTACACATTTGTGTGTTGTTTAAGAAATTCTACCTAGAGGTCGTAAAGATAAAATCCTATTCCTTCTAAATTTTTTTCCATTTTTCCTATTGAATTTGATAAAACTCACCAGTGAATTATTTTGTGTAATGTGTAAAGAAGAGATGCCATTTAATTCTTCTGCATGTGGAGAGATGTCACTGCATCACTGTGTATCATTTTCCTGCTAATCTTAATGCCCTTCTGTGATAAATCTCTATATAAGCATAGGCATATTTCTGAGCGTTCTGTTCCATTGGCCTATTTCTCATACCCATGACAACATCTCACTGTTTTTACTACTATAGCTTCATCAAAAGTGTGACATCCTCAAGACAAGTCCTCCTTCAAAGTTATGTGCACATATAAACCAGAGAATCAGATCATCCAATTCCATAAAATATCCCTTTTGAGATTTTTAATGGAATTTCATTGCATACATGAATTTCTTTGGAGAAAATTAACACTTACTATTTGAGTCTTCTCATTCATGAATTATTTATTTAGGTCTCTATAGTCTTTCATTAAAGTTTCCTCATTTTCTTTGTAATGCACCTATATGTACTTAGATTTATTCCCGGGAAATATGTGTGCATGTATGACTCTTACGATGCCTTAACAGATAACACTTTTAAATGATTAAATTTGAAAACTTATTTAGATTAATATTTTTAAGCTCACCTATTAATCATTTATCCACTGACTGTTTGGAGTTTTATATCAGTGGTAAATGACCAGAGTTTTTTTTTTTTTAATTCCAATTCCTATGTATGTATATGGTTTTTATCTTACTGTGTTCACTAGGACCACCAATAGGAGTAGTGATGGTAGGAATTCTTAGCTTGTCCCCACTCTTAAATAAAATGTTTTTAACATTTCACCATTAAATGTGTTTTTTTAAAGGTTTTTTGTAAATATACTTTAAAGAGCTATTAGGGTAATGAAGTTCCCTTATATTCCTAATTAGCTTAGATTATTTTTATCATGAATAGATGTCATATTTTGTTGCATTATTTGTATTATTTTGTATCTACAGAAATGATAAGATGGTATTTATCCTTTAAATTCTTAATGAAACTATTAGGACAACCTTGCATTCTTGGCATAAAACCAAGAAAACGTGATGAAGAGCCATTTTTATACATTGTAGTATAATAGAAAGTTCTAGACCCTGAGTCAGAATGTCTATATTTCAGTCTCCTTCCTCCTTACTCCTTTTATAATAAAACCCATGTGTTGTTAGGCCACCAGATTTTAATTGAATAAACACAAATTTCCTTCTTACTTATCACCTTCTTATGTTCATTTTCTTCATTTGTTAAAAAAATTTGAAAGTCATTAAAAATTTTTAGATGGTATTACAAATGTATGAATTTGTGATATTTTTATTATTTCCATTATTCTGGATCTATGTCCAGAAAAAGTAAATGTTCTCTGTTCTTCCTATCTTGACACAAGTTGAAAATAGCAAGAAAATCACTAGTTTAACTTCAGTCTTCCCTTTCTTCTTGGTATCACTCTCAGGAAGTAAAGGTTGAGTGAAAAAAATAATAGTATGGGGTTTTTCATTTTATTTTTCTTCCTAAGTTGCTGTAGATAAATCTTACATTCCTAAAGTGTTAATGAATTACAATAGGGTAAAAAAAAAAAAAAACAACCAATTTCAGTACTAGTAATAGGCATCTTTCTTGAGTTCCTATGTGCCAGACACTAAGTCATTGTTCATATCTTTTACATATTTTAGAACCCAAGATATATGAGGTAGGTACCATTATTCCCATTTTATAGATGAGGAAACTGGGTTTAAAAGTGGTTGAGAATTCTTTGCTGTGTCAAAGCTTTTTAGTTTGATGTAGTCAACTTGTCTAATTTTACTTTTGTTGCTTGTGCTTTGGGTGTCATATCCAGGAAATCATTGCCAAGCCCATTGTCATGAAGCATTTCTCTTATGTTGTCTGCTAGGAGTTTTACAGTTCCAGGTCTTGCATTTAAAACTTGAGTCCATTTTTGAGTTTACTTTTGTGTGTGTCTGTGTCTGATCAGGTCCCAATTTTGTTCTTTTGCGTATTCAGTTTCCCTAATACCATTTATTGAGAAGACTGTCCTTTCCCCACTGTGCATTCTTGACACCATTGTTGAAGATAAGTTGTCTATACACAAGTGAATTTATTTCTAGGCTCTCTATTCTGTTCCATTGGTCTATATGTCTGTTTTTTCATGCCAGTACCATACTGTTTTAACTATTACAGCTTTATAATATAGTTTGAAATCAAAGAGTATGATGCCTCCAGGTTTTCTCTTCTTTCTCAAGATTGTTTTGGCTATTTAGGGTCTGTTGTGGTTCTGTATAACTTTTAGAATTTTTTTTTTATTTCTATAAAAAATTCCACTAGGATTTAGATAGGTATTGCATTGAATCTGTAGATTGCTGGGTAGTATGGACATTTTAACAATATTAACTCTTATAGTTCATGAACATAGGATGTTTTTCCATTTATTTGTGCCACCGCAATTCTTTTTCATTAATTATTTATAGTTTTCAGTGTATAAGTCTTTCACCTCCTTGGTTAATTTTATTCCTAAGCATTTTATTCTTTTTGATGCAATTATAAGTGGGACTTTTTTTTAGTTTTATTTTTGGATAGTACATTGTCAGTATATAGAAACATAACCGATGTTTATATGTTGATTGTGTATCTTGCAACTTTACTGTATTTGTTTATTAGTCCTAAGAGTCTTTTTGTGGAGTCTTTAGAATTTTCTGTGTGTAAGAGTGTGTCAGCTGAAAACAGATAATTTAACTTCCTCCTTTCTGATTCGGATGCCTTTTATTTCTTTTTCTTGCCTAATTGCCCTGGCTAGCACTTTCAGTATCACATTTAATGAAAGGGTGAGAGTGGGTATCCTCACTTTGTTCCTGCTCTTAGGAGAAAAGGATGCAGTTTTCATCACTGAGTACAATGTTAGCTATGAACTTTTTATATATGGACTTTATTGTGTGGAGGTAAATTCCTTCCATTACTAGTTTGTTGTGAAAGGGCAATCTATAGAATTGGAGAAAATATTTGCAAACCATATATCTGATAAACGATTAATATCCAAAATATGCAAGGAATTCCTACAATTGAATTGTTTAAAAAAATAGACATTTCTCTGAAGAAGACATACAAATGACCAACAGATATATGAAAAGATGTTCGACATCACTAATCATTGCAGAAATACATATCAAAACCACAATAAGATACCACTTCATAACTGCTAGGATGGCTGTTATTTTTAAAAAAGATAATAGGTGTTGGTGAAGATATGGAAAAATTGGAATCTTTGTATATGGTTGGTGGGACTGTAAAATTGTGTAATTTCTATGAAAACAGTATGGTGGGTCCTCAAAAATAGAATTACCATATAACCCAGAAATCCCAGTTCTGGGTATATATCCAAAAGAATTGTGATCAAGATCTTGAAGAGATAATCTCATATTCGTTGCAGCATTATTCACAGTAGTCGAGATATAGAAACAACCAAAATGTCCATTAAAAGATGCACGAAGAAAGAAAATGTGGTATATACATATAATGGACTATTATCCAGCCTTTTAAAAAGAAAGAAATTTTGTTATATGCAACAACATGGGTGAACCTGGAAGACGTTATGTTAAATGAAATAAATCAGTCAGAGGAGGACAAATACTGCATGATCACAAGTTATGTGAGAAATCTAAAATAGTCAAACTCATGGAAACAGAGAGTATGAACAGTAGCTGCCAGGGTGGCAGGGAGGAGGAAGCAGGGAGTTGTGTGCAATGGGTATAAAGTTTTAGTTATGCAAGAATAAGTTCTAGAGACCTGCTGCACATCATCGTGCTTATAGTTAACAACAACTATATTGGTAACATGTGACAATATTGTACACTTAAATGGGGTAGATCTCATATTAAGTGTTGCTACCACAATAAAAAATTTAAAAATAAATCAATACATTTTTTTAGAAAGATTACATAAATTGCTTAAAATCCTACAAGATGAAACCATGCAAACGCACTCTCCTTCCACACTGTGATGCTGCATCCCTCAGTCTAATAGGATATTATTAATACATGGTGATGGCTTGTTTAGACTGCGGAAAGTCTAAATTCCCAGCGCATTACTGCACCTATTTCCTTTTCTATGCTGAGTTGCAATTTCATCGGAGCAAATCAGTTTCTTTTTCTCCTTTCCCCCCAACTCCAGGCAAACCACATCAGTACATTCCAAGAGGGCCAGAGTCTCACTTTAAAGTAGGATCTCACAATTTCTATTTGGGAGCAACGGAGCGTCCTATTGCTTCACTGTTGGCAAGTTGGACTGTGAGCTTTGTTATGAATCTCCCTGTTCTTGAGTGCCTGGGTAAACACTCCAGGTCATACATTTCTTGAAAATGAAGATGAAAGATGAAACAACTGATGAAAGGGAATGAGTTGGCGGAAGTCTTTCTTCAGGTGTCCATCCTCATTTCTTCACTGTAGAAAATCATTTCCATCTGGAGAATCCATTTTCTCTGAAAATGGAGGATAAAGACCCTGCTTCTCCACGGGAGTGTAGGAAGAATTCCTGTGGTTAGTGCGTGAGCTTTTTAGAACTGTTGTGTCATTTCTGATGTTAAAAATTATTGTTTTAACTTCCTATTTCTCTCAAACCTGGCATTTATCATTCTTCCATTTGCCAGGTCTTTGCAAAAAAAGATGTCAAGGGCCGGCAGAGAGGACAGTCTTAGGAAAGCGGAGCCTACTGGTTCCGTAGGATGAGTGTTGAATAACAAGGCAGAGGTGGAGAGAGACTTTATTTGCTTATTAGTGAGAAGACAAATATTTTCACAACGGGAACTGTCTGATTGATAAGACTTGGTGGGGCTACCAGTATGATTGGGTCTGAGAAAGTGCTGAGTGGTCTCCTGCCTCCACAGGGTAACATCTCACTCCCGGGATCCTAAAGGTTTTATGGTCTTTTGTCATTTCTCAAAATATTTATATATCTGAGAGGAAATATACTTAAGGTGTTATCACCTAATATCCTAATTAACTTATCCAACTCATTTTTTAAAAATGTATTCAGTAACTACTGAGGGCCAAAATCCATATTAAGATCAGGGGATACAAAAAAGGAAGGAAACAGAGCCTTTCCTCTTAAGGACCTTGCAGGCTGGTGTGTTACATGTAAGAGAGCTGCGGTGTCAGCAGTGGGACCAGTGCCTGTACACAAATGTACACAGTTTCTATAGAAACAGAAGGGGGGAGTCACAATGGTCAGTCTACACCTCAGTCTACACCATCAGTCTATACCTGATGACCATGTGAGTCACAGGGAATGGTCTTCAGGCGAATGGGTCACAGGGAGGCCTATCAAAGGGCAAGGTGGCAGCAAGAAGGAATACTGGGACCCTGGTAGGTGATGTTATGAGATAAAGTTTGCCTGTCTTGCAACGTTATTAAAGATCAACCCTAGCAGTATAGAAGTACAGAGCCCCCAGAGCAACTTGAAATATATTCTTTGTGAGAATGTACGTGTGCTATTCCTACCATTTAACAGGAGGCCACGTGACCACTGCCATTTCACATCTTTCTGTGGCCCCACCAGTAGGGGCAACCAGATTCCCATCTCTCGATAGTCTGTCCTGCCAAGGAAGCTTCCTGGCGTAGACTTAGTGTCCTTCCACCACCCCCTTTAGTCTGATCCCTGCCTCCAAATCAAATGGATTTTTTGAAGGGTGAATTTTTTAGGCTTACTTTACACAGAACAGATTAAGAGTTTTTCATATGCCCCATGTTGGGCAAAGATTATGGCCTCCAAAGGATGCATTTGCAGCAATAAAAGTGACTTCTGTCATCTGAGGCAGGTGTGCTCCCAGCCTCTTTCTGGAAAACACAGCTGTTTGACTTCTGGGCTGTCATTAGCTACACAGACTTACTGAGGAGTGGGGAGTTGTTTTGTTTCTTTTCATGAAGCTCTTTTCCCATCATAAAAATGTTGGTTTTCCTCATACATTGTTTCTCAAGCCATTCCTTAAGAGACAGAGCAGCATGATTATGAATAATGCAATTTGAGCAAAAACTTAAAAAGGCAAGAGTCCAAGACACTAACGCTTGCTTAGCCTAGAGGTTTGGCAGTATTGCTGAGGAACACAGGACGGTGTTGTCCTTCCTGGGCTTTGATTTAAGAGACAGTCCAAGAAATCATTAAGCAAGAATAGACTCAAAAGCTATAATATCCTTTCTTTTTCTTTTTGACTGAGTTTCCCAAAGTTGAGAGGATGAGAGGAAGAATATCTATGGAACATTTGCAATTCCTTTTCTCAGGCAGCCAAATACAAATCCATTTACTGAGTCCAAGAATAGGAGTTTAAATGAGAATGCCAGTGCTTTGAAAATCAAAATAAGTAGGGACAATTTCTGGTCTTAAATTAGCACCATAATACGTGAGGAGAATTCTAATGGTCCGCATGTGTTGCGCAGCTGTGCTATTTTAAGAACTCAGAAGTTCTTTCACAGATTCACCATTTTGCATTTTACGGATCTGCCATTTTGTGTTTTATGGATCCGCCATTTTGTGTTTTTGACTAGATGTGTAGCATATGAGTGTTTCCCAGCCCTACCTGTTCGGGTCAAAATATCGTTACTGTCATTTGATTAGTTTACCAAGTCTTAAGGCAATCTGAGACTATGATCTATTCATTGACTGATCTATGATTTTGAACCACAAATTGAATTACTTCAGAGGGAAATCTAGTGTTGGGGGAAGGAGAATAATAGGGAATTAATATTTAGTAAGCATACTCTGTGCTAGGTCTTACAATAGATACTCAACATCTAGTATTTTATATAATCCTCACAACAACCTTAAGATGTACTAATATGATTCTACCCATTATACAGATGGTCAGATAAGTTCACACATTCACTTAGAGTCTCATAGGCAGCATGCGTAGAACAAGGGGACAGACCAGTGCCCCTCTGAAGCTGCTCTTTCCATGACACCAAAGCAGAGATGGGAACAACAAGGACTATTGGGGTTCTGCCTTCCATGTGTCACTGTGGGTGGGAGCTGTCTCACTCGTGAAATCTTATACAATTCCATTCAGGTTAAAGGGAGAGCCCACCTCAAAGCCTCTGGGGGTGCCCAAGTTGGAATCTTGCTGCCCAGGGTAGTGTTTTCTACCTTTAATTTTTCTCTTGCTTATAAACTGGACAACTGCTGGGGTGTGCTACTCATTGCTGCAATGTGACTGGCACCCTAGAGAGGGCTTTGTGAACACCAGGGTTGGGCTAGACCCAAGATTGTGACTATGGAAGCTAGGCAAGGGGAGGTGGAGGAGCCCTGCTCAGTGGATTCCCTTTGGGGTCTGTAGTATGCTTTTCTTGCTGCTCTCTGTGTGCCTCTCACTCTGGACATGCTGGGAGGTGGCATCGCTTACTCTGATATGGAAAGTCTAATGACTGTTAGAGGACTTTGCAACACTTACACATTAAACCCGACTCTATATACCTCAGATAGTCAGGCTATTAGAAATTCAAAATCATGCATTGAAGGCATTCTTTCATCAAATAAACAATTATTGTACATCTTCTACGTATCAGGCCCTATGTTGGACCTGGGTATCAGATATTTCCTAGGATGTGGAGCCTACTCTAGACTACCATCCAGTGGAAGTTGACACTAGTACAGAGGAGAGGGCCACTCCTTTCTCCTGTGGATGTAAGAAACAGCGTTTGAGTGGAGTCTTGAAGGATGAATAGGAGTTTTCCAGGAAGGGAAGACAGGATCGAGGACTGGAGATATGTTTTTTACTGCACAAGCATATAGAATAAGTACTACACAAGTGCATATAGCACTATACAGATTTTATAGTCACTGCACTTACATTTTATTGCTGAGAGATCCTAATGCCTTTAGCCTATAACAATATTTTTAATTTGTTTTTTTCTTGGTATAAATTCCATTTACTACCATCATTATCTAAAACTGTTATTTGGCATACCTACATTAAGTTCTTGTCAATAGAATCTATTTAATGGTAATATGCATTGTGATAATCTCGGCACCTTAGGAAGGTGAACAACATTAGCAACGTAGTGTTTTTTGAGTCCCCACTATGTACCAGCCTCCGTGGTATTGGTTACATATGTAATCTCATTTAAATTTTATAGTAACTCTATGAGTTGAGTATTATAGCTCCTATTTTATAGTTGGCCAAACAGAGAAGTAAAATAAGGTAGTTGGGTTGTTTGGGTTTGGATACCAACTCCTTACTTATCAGCTATTTGTTTGACCATGAGCAAATTCTTTAACTCTTCCAAGTACCAATTTCCTCATTAGCAAATTGGGAGTAATAACAGGATATTTATCAAAGAGTTATCAAAAGATCAATTGAAATGATCTATGCTCAGCCTTTGGCCCTGTGCCTGGCTCTATTATAAGTCTCAATGAAGGATAGATATTTTAAATTATTATAATCATCACAGAGGTTAAGAAATTTGTCCAGAATTGATTACTGTCCTGTCTGACTCCAAAGCATACGTGAGTATTTTAAAACCAGAGCTCAGATTTAATAAGCTGTAGGCAAATTTGCAAAATAAACAAAGTTGTTGAAATAGCATGTATTATATATAAATAAGTAAAGGTCAACCTTACACACAATGAAAGGAATTCTTGTAATTATGAGGTGATGAGTAAATGGGTCTGAACACAAGAAAAAATAAGTAAGGGTTTTAAGTCAATCTACAAATTTCCTTTTCTTGGATTTTTTTTTCATAGTTGGTTTTACCTGTTCCCCCACCCCGTCAGGTGTTTGCATCTTTGCCATGAATATAGGAATATACGGAGCAGAGGGATAAAATAAGTCTGTAATTAGATCTGTTATATAATTTCTTTTGCAGTTAGACTTACGTCTTTTCAATGATCAACTTTGCAACCATGGCCAGTTTGAACTCTGTTGCTTTAACAATTATAAAATTTAGTGAAAGTCATTCCACTTTGAAACCATTTGAATCCCGAAATCTTACTAAATTAAAGTTAGCTTCTACTAGGAATCCAAATCTGAGTTTTGGAGATTCAGCTGAGAATTATGGTTAAAAGAGCATCTGAATGACATTTAGCACGCGCTGTTCTCTGGTGACACTGTTTTTTAATAATCCCTTCAAATTTGTGCGTTTGAGCTTCAGGCTCACTCCTGACACTCACGAGAGACACCGGTGTTCCTTAAAGACACAGTTCTTGTGTCTGGTGGCAATGTTATTGGGACTTCAGCTTTCACAGTCCTTTTTGGAGGGATACACTTTGATGTCATTTCCAACCCTAAGGAACCACTTTTTCTGGTTGTAGCTAAGACTTAAACAGCATCTCCAAACTCAATCTAGGAAGAGGAGAACTGGAGACTGCCAGTCCGTGTAATAAGATGTCTCCAGGAGCAATAGGCAGAAGGAGGAAGAAGGTTGTTTGTATAAGTTTGTGCTTGGAGAACCCCGATTTTAAATTCCCACCGTGGTTAAATGATCAATCAAACAGTGAACAAACTTGTACTGATCCCTTTTCAGATGTGTTCTTACCAAACCTGTATCTTTCCAGTTGCAAACTTCATCAATGACCTAGAGTCTGAGCTCTGTTGGTTTCTCACTTTATTTTGGTCCTGGAAGGTCCTGTTGGTCTTGGAAGGTCCCCACAGTCCTGGCAGGTCCCCACACCGTTTCAGACTGTGGTCAGCTCCAGTTAGTATGAGGGAAATGAAAGAGAATCTCCTAGGAGCTTGTGACAGGGCTGTATTAGAATATGTTCGTTTCCCTCTCTCTCCTACCTTTACTTAACCTGCTGAGCTGTTGTTGCTTCCTCATGGCTAAAGCAAAGGCGATTACTCATTTTATTAGCGTACGTGCCTGGAGACGACGGAGCCTTCTGGAAGGATAGACGAGTCACAATTGCTAGTTTTTCTTGTCTGCTAGCAGGAGAGTCGACTCAGTGGACCGTGAGCTGCTTGGTCTGGATTAGAGTCTAGCGTCTAGACCAAGCCCCAGTGCCTTTTGAAAGGGTGCTTACCAGCCTCTAATAAATACCCCCACGTAGTTCCTTTAATGTATTGATTATGAGCTTGTCACTACATGTCCCCATCCGAGTTTACCCCATCTGGGTTGGAACCAGGTGAGAAGGGGTTGTGCGGCTCAGAACCGGTGGACAGTGGCATTGCCTAGGCTGAAGAGCAGGTTAAAATAGGCAGGTGCTGTTTAATGGGCGCAGAGTTTTGGTTGGGGAAGAGGAAACAGTTCTGGAGATGGGCGGTGCTAATGGTGGCACAACAGTGTGAATGTTCTTAATGCCACTGCACTGTCCACTTAAAACAGGTTAATGTGGTAAATTTTATGTTATGTCTATGCTGCCACAGTCGCATTAGTTTGTGGGGGCTGACATCATAACATTCCACAGACTGGGTGGCTCACACAACAGGGATTCATTTTCTCCCAGTCCTGGGGCTGGAAGTCTGAAATCAAAGCGTTGCCAGGATTGGTTTCTTCCAAAGCCTCCCTCCTGGGCTCGTGGGCGGCCATTTCCCTGCGTCTGCTCACGGTCATCTGTCTGTGCCTGTGTCCTAATTTCTTCTTCTTAACACGAGACCAGTCAGATTGGATTAGGGCCCACCTGCAAGACCCCATTTGAACTCCATCTCCTCTTTAAAGGATCTTTCTCTAAATACAGCCACAGCGTGAGGTCTGGGATCTGGGGCTTCAGTGCATGAATTTTGAGGGAACACAACTGTATTCACAACAGCAACCATAACAAAGGGATAGATTCGGACTTTGTTAGCAGAAGAAGCCCAAAACCTCAAACTTTTAACTTGATGGTTTCTCAGATTAAGCGTGAGAATTGCCTTTGAGCTTTTTCAGAACTCACGTGCCTGGGCCCCTTTAGAGTCTCCATGCGTGGACCTAGGTGTTTTGAAATATCCCCCGGGGAGCGGAGTCAGGCAGGACAGCAGGATGGCAGAAGGGACCCCAGTCACATTTATAGCTAAAACTAGAGCTGTTCGTCCGTGGAATTTGTTTGGGAATAATAATCGTATTTCATCTTTAAAAATTGATTTGTATAAATGTAGATTATGATGTCTGTACCCACAAATCACTTATGTGGTCCTTGGTGGGCCTGAGAGAGGAAGGATTTTATGATGTGGCTGAGCAAGGTCAGGGTGGAACAAAGCCAACACCCCCCCACCCAGTGGGGGGATAGCCAGGAAGCTTTTCTACCAGGCTAAGGTTTCAGGGAGGTGGACTTCTCCCTCCCTGCCCCCGTCTGCTCTGCCCCACTGCCACATGGCCCTACCCTGCGCAAACCAGTGTTGCCCTTAAAAAGTAAATGGTCAGTTGTGTCCTGGGTGAGTCACATTCTACTCAAAGTGGGTAAAGAATTGCCCTTTACCCCAACTTTTCATCCATCGTCCCGTCGTGCAACACGGCATAGTGGAACAGGGTGGAAATAGAAGGCAGGAGCCCTGGCCTGGGCTACTCATTCTACCACTAGTTAACATGGTGACATTGAACAATGTCGCCCCTCTGAACCTCGGTTTCCTCATTTGTAACATGTGGAACACGCGCTAGATGACAATAGTGTGCAGTGGTTACGAACCCAGGCTTGAGTCTGAGCGCCCTGCAAGACTTGTCGTCTTGGATAAGTTATTTAGTTTTTGACCCTCAATTTCTTTGAAATGGGGTAAATAATAGACCCTCTTTCATGGAGTCATCGTGAGGATTAAATGGGATCATGAGTGCAAACGCTAGCCTAGAGTAAGGACCCGGTACTATCGTCAACGTCATTCCAAGTTCCAACTTCCGCTGCTGGTTCAGAACGCCCTGGCTCTAGGATTCTAAATCATAATTAAGAGAATATGATCTCATTAGATGAGTAAAGGCCTTTCTTGGAAGAAGCATAAAGAAAGAGGTATGAGTAGTTAATATAGACTCTTTGCCTGGGTTTTGTAAAAGTTGGAAAATCCCATTTCCTCAGTGAAATAGTTTGCTTTGATAGTGGGTTTGGGCTGACCCTACTGCGTGCTTTCTGAATACCCACAGATCAATGCCAGCAGGTTCTCTGAGACAGAGTCTAGGTCAGGTGGTCAACATTCCCTGAAATGTCTCCCATCCTGTTAGATGCGTTAGAGAAAAGAAACATCCATCCCTTTTCCAGGTGATGAACCAAGGAAACCAAAGTACCCAAGGGGATGGAGAAGGGTTACAACAGCACAGCTGTGATTAACTAGAAGAAAGAAATCCATACATTTCTGAGAACGCTAAATTAAAAGCAAAAAAGCAGAAAATAAAAAGATTGCCCTCTCGTTCTCCTAGCTGCTGCTCTCCCTATAACATTTGTCAGACAGGAAGAAATCGATAACTTCGTTAGAACAGGCACAAAGCTCGGGAGATGTAAAGTGTCCACAGCCTGTTTCTCGTGGTCAACTGGAAAACGCACGCCCCATTCACACGCTAAGCCTGGGCAGGCGGGAACCTTTTCCCATCTTACCTGTAGAACTGCTCGACACAGGCTACTGCTTTGGGCTTTTGTTTCTGTTTCTAAGAAAGTGGAATCTGGCCCTAGTTACTTATTTCAGCAAAGGGTTGTGAGAATAAAGGTCTTCAAAGCTGTTTAGAGGAGTGGCTAGAAGGTGGACTTCTGAGGAAGTGGGGAGATTATAGAATTTTCGTGCTAAATTTTGGTGACCTTAGATAAGTACCTTCAAAATACTAGGAAGAATAACTGATTGCATTTAAAACCATATTTAGAGCCTTAGCCTCAATAGCCCAGCTGGGGAACTTGGGGACCCAGATGGATGTTGGAGACAGTAGTACGGGCAAGAAATTCAACCTTGACTTTGGAAATGATTTGTAAGTTAGGGGAATAGGGGTAAAGGAAATCTAGAAATAAGTTATTTAGCCCTTAGCTGTGAAATTCTTGTGAGTTTCAAGAAAGGGCTACTTCTTGGACTCAGTTACTGAGTGAGCTGAGATTCAACAGCGTAGTGCTCTGCCCAGGGGGGGTCCCAATTTCAAAGCCAGAGAGCCTCCCAACTGAATTTGAAATGTAGCGCCCCAATCCATCAAAGAGGCCCAGAACATCAGGAGGAGTGGCCGACATTGTGGGGTGGGGGAGGACTGTTGCTGGGAGCTGGGCTGGCAGGACAGGCCAGGTGTCAGTGCGGGGACAGATACTGGGATGACTGGACAACATTCAAAACATGGCAAGTCATGGCCCACTCCTTCAGTGTTGGGTTTAAAGTGCCACATTCACAACCAGACTGCAGTGCTCATAAAAGGAGCTTGGGCTGTTCATTGGGAGGACATGACCTTGAGAAATCAGAAAATGCCTGAGCTCCCCTATCCTGGGGCCCTGCTGGGCTGAACCCCCTTTTCCTGGCAGGCCAAGAACTTAAGAATCAACACAGAGAGTCCTCAGGAGGCATTTTGGCCTGAGGGGCCAAGAGGTGGGAAGGGAGACGAGAGAGGGGAGTATCTATGGGAAGGGCTGTCCTGAGGCTCAAGACCTGACTTCTGTGCCTTGGTCCATTCAGGCTGCTATAACAAAATACCATAAACTGGGTGGCTTAAACAACAAGCATTTATTGCTCACGGTTCTGGAGGCTGGGAAGTCCAAGAACCAGGCATCAGCACATTTGGGGTCTGGCAAGGGTGGGCTTTCAGGGTCACAGATGGCGCCTTCTGGCTGGGTCTTCATATGGTGAAAGGGGTGGGCAGCTCCCTGGGGCCCCTTTTATGAGGGCACTCACCCCATCCCTGGGGGCCCCACCCTCATGACCTCACCTTTCAAAGGCCCCACTTCCCAGTACCATCACCTTTGGGGTCAGGATTTCAACTTATGAAATTTGGGGTGCAGGGAACACATACATTCAGACCATAAACCCTTCATCCTGCCCAGGGCTGAGATTCAAGCTCAGACCTTTGCTTCCGATGGTTGTGAGGGCTCCTCCTAAGAACCTCGTGTGGTTGGGAGAGCAGGACGCCATGTTTGCAGCGCACCCCCGAGTGTGAGAACCGTCAACTGTGAGGAACCGAGGGGGACAGGCACTCCGCTGACCGTGTCAGAAAGGAAGGGGGACTTAACCCCCCAGAGAAGCAAACAAGTAAACAAGAAGGAAACAAAGCCCTCGCTGGCTCTGGTAATGTGAGGGTTCTCTTTCTCCTTTTCCTCCTGCCTGTGGGGGCTGGTGACACAGGGGCCAGCTTTTCTCACACGATTGCGTCCAACTTTGTTTGGAATACCCTGGGCAGGAACGGAAGGAAGTCAGGGGCAGAGGGCCAAAGTGGCAAGTCGTACCTTGAGACGGGGACACGGAGTTCCTGTGCTGAAAGGCCACATGACGGGGGCCTTCTCATTGAGACCTTCTGAAGGGAGCTCTCTGCCTGAATGGGTTCCCGAGAGGCGGGAGGAAGGCAGAAGACGTGTTGCGGGGTTTGTGCCAAGTGGCTCTTTGGGTGGTCTTGGGCAGGCTACACAGAGGAAATGTCCAAGTTAAGTCAAAACGGTACCAGATTGTGAAGCGGGTCACATTGAGCTTCTTCCCACCTGTTCCTCTCCAACTGTCAGGAGCACCCAGTGCCCGTGATGGCCAATGTCACTGGCCGTCTCTGACAGTCATGGCACTGAGGCACTAATTTCAGCAGGAATTTTAGAGCTGCAAGGGTCCTTACAGGTTAACTAATAAAAAATCCCTGTTTTCCAGTGGGAACAAAATACCCCTTAGAGGCCATGCAATTGGGCCAATGTCAGATACCAGTGGGGCCAAGACCAGAGCTAGGTGTCCTGATCTGCTCTGCCATTTTGTATTTTTAAAGACAGGAGTGGAATCCCTGATGAGAAAAGGCTTAACCCTTTACCTAAATTAAGAGATGTTTGCATTTAACTACCTGATCATCTAATGGCAGGGTGGTCGCGCATAAGAAAAGGCAAAAACTTCAAAACAACTTAAGCAATGCCATCTGGACGTGTAAACTGGCTTTATTCTCTGCTCTTGGCCACTTTTCTTGGTCCTTTCTTTGCACTGCCCGACGTCTTTGCATAGTCTCAAAATGTTCAAATGGCCACCAAACACATGGGTGCTTGGGGAAATACAAGCTATATCTGAACATTTTGGTTAAAAAGAAAGACAAGGTTTCTTGTATTTTGCCCACCTCCACCGTATAACATTGTACAGTGTTGATATTCTTCTCATTAGTTTTAAGTGGATTTTATAATGTTTAATTTTGCTTGGGAGAAGCTGACATTCCGGCAACACTGTGGCTGTTTTCCGGACAGTCTAGTTGCTGTGTCCTGACGGTAAGTCGTGGAGGGGGTCAGCGTCCAGGAGAGGACACTGAATGGTCTTCACATGCCTGGGTTGGGGCAGAGAGCCTGGTGCCCGGGAGGACTCAGCCCCTCCCTCGTGGGGACAGTGAGGGACAGATCGGCACTGCCAGCAGCTGGTGTCAGAGTTTGGGTTGTGAAGGGTTGCCCAGTGCAGGAAGTGCCTACCAAAGACGATTGGAAACAGGGCAGACCTGCTAGAACAGTCCAAGGCCAAACTCTGAGGGAGACACAGGGGTCACCCTGGGAACTGAAATTCCAATGCCAAGACCAGAGGGCGGGAGTAAGAACCGATTCAGGATTCAGGGGCCAAACTGACACAGACCTGGAAAACGAAGGGCTGGGTGACTCCTGTCCCGCCTGGTCAGCTAGTGCCACCATGGCAGGGAGTTGGGCTGGGCAGAGACACTGGTCACACATGCGTTATTATGTCTCTAAGGGGTAGGAGGGCATTCTTCTCCATCCCTTTCTTTCTCCAAATCCCCCCTTCATTACCCCTGTTTGAGGCTCAGCCCTTGCTTTGGCAACTGCAAAGAGAAGTATCGAGAGTCTTGGTGCAGTCTGAATCTTTGGCTGCAGCCACATTGTGGTGGCAGCTCTGACGACTTTCCAAGGGCCTGCCTGGGCTCTTCTTTCCCCCTTCTGCGAGCTTCGGGATCTCCCGCAAGCCTCTCCTTCCCTCAGAGATAACCACACTGCTACTAAGGGGAAATGCCAGAGTAGATGAGAGACCTGGCTCTAGCACTGTGTGGCCTGAGGCAAGTTACCGCACCTCTCTGTGCTCCAGTTCCTTAGCTGTAAAGCAGATTCACACATGTGAAGTGCTTAGAGCCGAGGTCAGTGCTCACAAATGTTCGTGGTGGTCACAATCTGCACAGATGGGGCAGAAGGGTGTCCCAGGTTCCGTCTGCCCCTCCAGGAAGCTGCTCACATGGGTGGCCGCCCCGGCCTGAGCTCAGGGCCTACTCCTGTCTTATAACGCACAGCCAGCCCTTGGGGGCCCACCCGACACCTCCCCCGGCAGGACACCTGCCCTTTGTCCTTGACTCTGCAGGGGACGTTCCCTCTGTGTGCACATCACCTCCCTTGGCATTCTCTGCGTGAGCTCCCCTTTATTTTCTCCGTGGTGTTCAGCATAGTTCAGAACTATTGTATTGGAGTTTGTGTTACTGTCCCCCCAACCCCAGCATCATCTTTCTCACTAGCCTCTAACCTTCAAAGGTCATCAGGGAGGATGTTTTTCTCTTCATTGTTGTGTAACAGATTCCAGCCCAATGCCCGGCACCAGCAAGAGCTCGAAAGCATCTGTCGAATGACTGAATAAATCTCAGCTTCTCTATGAGACAGTCTCAATCTTGATACCCATCGATCTCATCGAAGGACCCAGAGTCCCCTCCCTACTCGTCACAGGGGACATACCCTGGAGCGGACTTTGACCACCCAGAGCCCCGAGCTGAAGGCATATGGAGATTAGATCCCACTACGCCTCTTGCTGTGTCTGTGTCTTGTGTTCGAATCTAGAAGAGTCTATGAAAAGGTTAGAATTTGCTTCTGTCTCAATCCACGCTCTATTTCAATTTGAAAAGGTGAGCAGGGAAGACTGCTAATTTCATTTACTTGAAAAAAATCACCAGCTTGCATGAGCTGATACGTTTATTGTACTAATTGTAATATTCCCTTTGGAAAAATAATATTTCGGAGTTTGGTAGGAAGCAAGTGTTATGACTAAGAGACAAAGGTTGAATATTTAAACGCAGATCGACAAAATACAGGGGCGTCTTTAACCTGGAGAACTGGCACTTCTCAATCTGGCCGTGTAACTAAATCACCATAGCTCTCCACCGTGGCAGAATTGGTTATTGCCCCCCTACACCCCAAAAAAAGATACATTTTTAAAAGGCAACAGGAAGGTGTTTCCAAGACTGAGACGTACTCTATTTGAGGCATATGTTTGCAAAGTAAATGGATTCGAATACTGACCTCACACATATCTGAGAAAGTGGAATTCAGGCCCCTTTGCGAAGGATAAGCTGGAAGCAAATCAATGTTACCCACCACCCTCAAGGAAGACCAGCCAGAGAAAATCAAAGGATGTGGCTTCAAAGTGTCACATCACTGAAACTGCCGTGACTTTCAGGGAAATCAGTTGCACTCGGTAAACTTGAGAGACTTGGGCTTAGAAAAAATGATCCCACCTTCTGGAAATTCTAGAGCTGCAAAATGTCGCACTGACAGAGGCGTTAGGATGGAGACAGTCTTGGTTGGTTCAGCTATAGATCGCCCCTACGTCCATTTAGTCATCGTTCACAAAGAGATTAAGCTGGAAAAGTGACAATGACAAGCAGCCCTCACCGAATGACCATGTGCTCCCCTGAGCCCACCCAGACGCCTTTGCACTGAAGGTCATGTGACCATGTCTGGCCAATGGTTGCAAGGGCAGGTGACGTGTGTCCCTTTCTGGTGGGGGTAGTTAAGAGCTGGCACGTCCTCTCCACCTCTTTCCTCCCGGCTGGGCAACCGTACTTTCCTGGGGGCACAGCTGCCAGGTGGGGCAAGGCTTCCTGAGCTGCCTTGGGCTTTGCCTGAGAAAAAAAATAACAAACCTTTATTTTATTAGAGTTTTTGAGATACCAGGATTTATTTATTGCTACGGCACAGCCTATCCCAACCTGATCAATATAATGGGTTTTGGTAAAGTAACCAAAAATTTTTAATTATTAATTAAATTTAATTATTAATTATAAACATACTAAGTAAGCTAACTATTAAGTAACAGCCACAATAGTTCCACTGGTAAGACATTATAAATGCCATGGCATTGGCCAATCTGCAGTTTCCAAGAGCACTGCAAGTTAATTTTACCCCAGCCAAGCGCTTACAAAGTGCATTTTTTCAAAATGCAGATCATGCCACAGGTCATCTGGAAAATGCCTCAGTGCCTTTCCAGTTAGCTTTACGTTTTTTACAGAGGCTGGTTCTTAAATAAGAAAATTATTTAATGCGAAGCGATCCCCAAATCCAGCATTGTGAGATGTAGTTCTTAAGAATAGGCATGGTGGTAATAGAACAGGGCTATACAGTGGGTCCCCGGACAACATCATTCTGTTCAATGTCATAATGTTGATGAGAAAAAAAATCACTGTCCGTGTGGAGTTGACACCTTCTCCCTGTGTTTCCCTGGGGCTCTTCCCACATCCCCAAACTGTGCACATTAGGTTCTTCAGTGCGTCTGAATTGGCCCAGTGAGAGTGAGTGAGGGGGCGTGTGCAAGCGCCCCGCGACGGGATCGCAGTCTGGCCAGGTGGCTTCCTGCCTGCGCCCTGAGCTGCTGGGACAGGCTCTGGCTACCCAAGACCCTGAACTGGAATAATTGGACAAATAGTTACCTTCCTTTTTTAAAAAAATTAATCTTCTTTAAATGTATATATAGCTCACATTTATTTCAACATTTAATTTTAGAAGTGTTCTGGTCTTTATTTAGAAGTTTGGTGATGTTTTTGTAACCAGAAATGTGCCCTAGGAACCTATTTCTTATTTCTGTTGATTTGCCTATGGCAAACTCGGTTCTGTTATACGTCATTTTGCTCAAAGTCACGGTTTTCAAGGACCTGTGGATGACATTAAGTGGGGACTTATTGTACTCTAACGGTTGTCACAGTGTCATCTTTCCTGTTGTTGGTTTTAAGCCCAAAGAGATATCTTAGTGGACCATTACTCAATGGTTGCTTCAGATATGGGGATTTTTTTTTTTTAATGCAATTGCCATTTTGGTTTGGAGCATTTGTAAATTGAGGATAAGCACAAAATATATCGAAACTCTGAAAACTTAGCCTCAGCTCCCTGGGTAGTTTGACGTTCATTGCAGGGAATGCTGACTTTCCTCTATTGGCTTAGCTTGGGTGGAACATTGCCTCAGACTGTCTCATGCGCGTACACACATTGCAGACGAAGAGTCCTCAAGCTTTGCGCTTCCATAGGGATATGTTTTAGATTTCATAATACGTCAAATATTTCAGGCTTAAAGTGGCTTTTTCAAAATATTAATCTTCATTAGTGTGCTAGAGCCCTTGACAGGTAGGTAGCATGCAAAGAACTACAGCTATTTCGCTGCTATATTTTTTTATGAAGATGAATGAAAAAATAAATGAATTGAGGGATTCTTACAATATATTACATTTGTAATGTTTAGGGCTATTTGCAGAAAATAAATAGATCTGGGGCTGAAGCAATGTGGATGAAGATCATCCAGTGTGTCCATTGGTTAGGCTGAAGACATCTGCAGAAAGAAATCATGTTCAATGATCCGTCCTGGGTATTGTATTGTCATTGATGGCTCAAGTGGCCTGTGGCATTGGGGAAAACTGCCCTTTGCTACTGACCTTTTTATGGAAAAGTATTATGTGTTTCTTAGTTTGTAATGCCACGAGTTAACAGTTTTTGGATTTGAAGCAAAAAATGAAACACAAATATATAGATAGAGAACACAGTAATTAATTTTTCCTTTTTTTACTGGATAAACTTACACACACACACATTTAACTAATGATAATAATCAGACCCTTTTCATCATTTTCCCAAGCACTGTGGCATATATTATCCCATGTGATATCCACAACAGAATCATGGCGTAGGTGAAATAAGTACCATTTCACAAATTATAAAGTCCAGATTGGTTGCCCACAAATAAATGTTTAAATCTGAGCTAGGTTTAAGATACAGGTATCCTCTGTTTAATGTTAGGTTGTATTTTAACATCTGTTACTTAGAATCCAGAATGCATTATTTCCTATAAAACAACCCTGTTTGGTGATTAGGTATCTAGGCTTAGTCACCAAAGTTTATTTATGTCATAATATGGAATTTGCATCTCCCCAAAGCAAAGTGACATTCTCCAGGCCGCGTAGCTGGTAAACAAAGGATCCAGGTCTCAACTCTAAAATTCAGAACACATACTTATCTACATGTACATGTATTTACTCTAACCTGTGCCTGATTTATAAGTGTTGAACCAAGAGTTGTTGTAGTTTTAAAAGAGATTGTTAACCTAAAGGAATTCCTGATTGGCTGAATTACAGATGCTGAAAGAAAATGAAGCATGTGGTCCATTCTGGCCAGAGAGACTGCCAAGTAAGAGGAGGATCTTGAGATTTGACAGACCTGAGTTTAAGCTGTAGTGTCTTTACTTCCTCACTTGACATTGGACAAGTTACTTCTGGGCCTGGACTATCTTAATCCTTAAAATGGAGCCATAATGCCTCTTTAGCAGGGATATTAGGAAGATGACAAGAGACGACAGATGGAGATGCCCCTTTGGGCTGTGTCTGTTTTTCCTTGTTTCTTGTCTTCCTTCTTTTAAACCCCCAGACATGCGTTCACAAGAACCAACCCCAGCACACACAGAGCCTCATTTGTCTGAAAGAGACGTGATTTATAAAATAATAACTTAAAAAATCCCAAGGTCTTGACCTCGTACCTTTCTTAACCTCCCTTTCTCTCTTCAGCCACAGACTTTATTTGTAGGATTCAAGCCTATTATTATGTCTTCTTTGTGTGCATTTATTAACTGTGCCTGTCTGCCTGCCCCAGGCACTGCTTCTCTCCAATAAAACGTGTTCTGTCGATACATGGCGCTAGCAACACTAAAACTTAAATGCTTCTTAGGAATTCCAAAGAAGAAACAGTTCTGTTCTTGGTAATTTCCATGACACAGTGTGGAAAGTCATTATATTTATGCTAGCTCAATGATACAAATCGTATATTGACTCCCACATGTATTTTTATACATGTCTATTCACCCTAATTCTCCTGGTGTTCCCCAGAGAGCAGTAAAGGGATATAATTTATAATAGTACGATTAACTTTTAACTGTATTTGCAATTACATTTCTTGGAGTGTCTTCATGATAAGAAAGAAAATAAAGGCAGTTCAATGAATATGTACTCTGAAGTATGAAAATATGATTTTTTTTCTCCTTCCTCATTTTTTCTCTTTTATGAGTGTATTCTATTTATACCATTAATCTTTTGGGGCACATCTTTCAAACAGATCTTTCTGCTTTATGCTTTTCGGAGTGTTTGTGTAAAACAACCCTACATAGCCCCCGTCACTCACACACACACACGCAGCACAACACATACCAAGAATTTTAAACGTCAAATGAAGCAGACATAAGATCATTTTATTCAGTAGTTCAATGGCATTTTACCAGAAAATATTATTAATAATTTTAAGACATGCCCGCAAACTCCATCTGACTTTGAGAGAAAGCACTTAAGGGATAAGCGGTGGTTTTTCATTGGAGGCTATTTTGTATACCTCCACCCCAAGACATTTGTCAATAACTGGAGAGATTTGGGGGTGTTGCAGTGAGGGGGTGCTAGTAGCACCTTGTCAGTAAAAACAGGGTTGCTGCTTAACACCCTACAATGCACAGGATAGCACCCCCCACCCCCGGACAAATAGTTAACCAGACTAAAAGGTCAAGAGTGCCAAGGTTGAGAAACTTGCTCAAAACCTACAGCCAGTTCAGTTCATTCGTTCCAGCGGTATTTATAGCGGAGATCTTCAGTTTATTGTCTTTGCTTCCAAGTCTTGAGTCTGCCTCCCCCAAACTGCTGCTGTTGTCCTGGTTGGCACCTTGATCATTCATTCTCAATGACTCTGTGTGGTCAGCTCTGTTATTCACCATGAGGCTGGATAAATAAATGCTTCTGTTGAAAGAATAGGCAGAGACAGACATGGCGCACTTAATAAGGCGTTGTTATCGTGGCTTTGGGGCCGGTAGAGATGATGCCTCCTACCACCTTGGCGGGAGGAGCCATGCTCCCCGGAGGACTGCCTGCTCCCCTTTAGGTACCGAGGGGAGAAACGCCTGCTTGTTCCAACAGCTAACAGAAGCAGCTGCAAGAAAAAGTTCAAAGCCACTAATGGGCAAAAGGCTCCTTTCTTTCCTAAGACTCGGGCTGATGTTGACAGATTACGGTGGTAAACAATTAGTTCTTTCTTGTATCCATGAAGTCTAGAGGAAGCACAAGTTAGGGTCAAAGGGAATAAAAAACAATAGGTATTTTAATTAAATAGTCTATAGGAATTCCCTATATTTGGGTTAATAAAAAGCATTACAACAAAATCGAAGGGCAGCCACGTTATTTTTTTACATTAAGTCAGTACTGTGTACGGTGCATGGCTTGGACTATAGCAAGGCATTTGATAAAATCTGTTGCTCCAATTAATTCATTATTTTGGATATGAATGGGCCATTCGCTAGAGTCCAGCAAGACTTCACTTATGAAACAGTAACTTTTTTGGTTTTAGTAATGAATTAATCAGCAGTTGCGTGGAATGAGGATCCGGCTCATCTGTCTCCCACCCTCTTCAGGGATGTTTCATCATCGATGCGGAAGGCGGGATAAAAGGAAAAACAGAAATACTGCAGCCCAAAGACCCGAGCTCTGCTTTACAGAGCAAGAAGGGCTGTGACATGCCCAGGGATTTCAGGCAGTCGCTTTATCTCTGCCCGGTTGCCCCATCTCTGAACTGGGCGTAATAATAATTACCAGCTTCACGGGAGGGCAGGTGGATTAATGAGCTAATCTTGTAAAGTGCTTGGCAGGTGAAAAGTTCTCGAGAGGTGCTGTGATTGCGCTCATTAGTTTCCGGGGACAATCCGGGAGCGAATCTTAGCGAGGAGACGTGTAATTAATGCGGCAGCTCTCTGCGGTTAGCGGGATGCTCGTTCTCGGAGCAGAGCCCGCTGCTGCTTTCCCTGGTCGTGGCTTCTCTTTTTCTCTCATCGACTTCTTGTTCCCCGGCTCCCGTCCGGCCCGAGTGCCTTCCTCTGGGTACTGACGACTGACCCGGCTGCTGGAGTGTCTTCGTCAGGTTTGCCATTGGCTCATCGAGGGTAGGCACATGCGCTGCGATGAAAACTAAGTCCCTGAGAGGTCGTCTGATGACTCAGAGAACCTTCTGGAATGTTGTCCACACTCTGCCCGTGCCCTAAATCCGCAACAATAAGGCGCTCTTTAGAGAGCCCAACTCCGGGATCCAACATCCCGTCTTTGACTGTGACACCTCTGTTCTTGTCCCCACAGCGTCTTCCTGGGGCAGCGGGCAGACAGGTGGTGACGGATGATAGAACAGATTCAGGAAGCTCAGAGCCGACATGGGCAAGAATGACTTTCTGGTGATGGGTGAGGGTGATTTATGATGAACAACGTGGATATTTTTGAGGTTCCAAAGCACGCGGAATAGGTATACTTATTAAAATTAAAAAAAAACAGTTTGTGAAACAAAGAAAGATGATGGAAATTTGGGGCGATTCTTAGCAGCAAGTCTGGCCGGCGGCCATGCAAGTGATTTATGTGGCCTGTCCCCTCCCGCCTCTGGCGCTGGCTGAAGTCGAGGCCATATGTCCTGCTTCTGTGCAGGGACTTGAGCTCTACCAAGCAGGAGCTGCACTCAGATGGGGCTGGTGGGGAGGGAACCAAGCTGGGCCACCAGGCTGTCGCGCCAGCTCCTGAAAGTGGGCGTCCGTTTCCTGCTTTCTAGAATCAGGTCAGTCCAAACCTTACGGCTGCATTTCCTTTCGTGCTGCCGTCAGGAAATAGCACGTGGGTCCCCCTTCCACGGGCCATTTTTTTTCCTGAAAGAAAATTTCAGAGCAAGTTTGGGAAGGGATCCCGGCCCGGGGAACACTGGGCTGGTTTATTTACCCCTCTGGCCCCACTGACGGACAGAATGAGAACAGCGCGGACTGCAGTCATTGTTTGCAACTTCTATGGCTGGCTTTTGGGTTCCTCTCAGGAACCAGGACCTATTCAGTACGTTCGCTTGTTTAATTTACTTGTAAAAGGAAATGTTCTCTTAGACGGACATAAATTGTGTGACACCATGCTGAGCACACCCAGGTCCCGGTTAAGCAGCACGGTGGTCTGAGACCTCAGCTTCGAGGTATTCTGTCTGTATTTTTTTTTTACCGTTACTGTAGCATTATTTGTCTCTCAAGCTCCGCAAGAAAGGCAAGGAGCCCATTCCAAATTCCTTCTTCTCACCACACAGGAGCCTTTTGCATATCTTTAATTCAAGGGTGGAGGTGATCTGGCCACATGAGGTAAAAATACTCACCCCCAATCTCCTGAAACCCGTCTGATTGAGCTAACAGAACCGCATCTCCTCACATTTCAGAACCTTCTAGATATGCCTTGTCACCCCAAAGAGGTTATTCATATCATTACTAATATTTGTATATAGTCATTACCAAGAATTTACCAAGCACTGGAATTTTAACACCCATACAATCTCACAAGGTAGGTATTTTTGCCCCATTTTCTGGAACCAGGATTCAGAGATGGTAGGTAACTTGCCCAGGTTACCTAGTTAGTGTTCGGAGCCAACGGAAGAGATGGGCTGGCTAGGTAGGTGATGGAAAGCGATATCTTTGAAGTAGTTTTCAAAAGAAAAGTCGGTTTCCCTCTTTGCACCTATGATATCAGTCCCCTTGCTGTACAAATTACACTTGCACAAAAATATATATAAACAGATAATCATGTTGGAGATTTTTGCCAAACTGCTGGTAAAATATTGGACTAAGACCAGGTGTCTTAAATTCTTAGGAGAGATGTTCACTATTTATCTTGACTGTTTCTTGCTGTCATGTTCTGCAGGAATGATTAATAAGGATGCCAACCCAGTTTCTTAGTCTTTAGTGGTGCTCACCTTGACCAGAGCATGAACAAAAACACAGAACAATTCTCAACATGAGCAAAATCTCTGCTCTGATAAAAGAAAATATACCTGTGTCTTTTAGAGATGAATATATGTTTTCTTGATCAATAAGTGTTATCAAAGGAATCCGATTCACAGCCATTCAGATTTATATTTGATTTTAACACAAATTATATGTAGCAAAAGATTGTAACTTACTGAATAAAATAGGAATCCATGAGCCTACAGTGATGGATGGATGGAAGGAAGAAAGGAAAAAGTAAAGCTTTTCCTTATGTGTAGTAGAATACTAAGTGATAAACGAAGAATGCATGATGGAATTCGGAAAACGCCATTTGCCAACCAGCATAGTAATAATTGGTTTTAACATAGTGGATGAAATTGTGAGGACAAAAGGATATTTACATAGTCTCAAAGTGCATCCCCATAAGGTATTTTTTGTTACAAAGGGTAAAAAGTAACACTATAGTAGAGATATGTGGCACTTACCACCTTAACCAAGGATCAAAGTTAACGTTCCCGGAAGTGGCATAATTGATAGCATGGGCCTCCCGATACAGTGCGCCGAGGAGAACTCACCATCACTTTCAGGCATTCCTACCTAAGAGGCATAACCTGAATCTAATTGTGAGTAAACATTGAGCAATCCCAAATTGAGTAATACTCTCCAAATACCTGGCCTGCACTCTTTAAGAATATCAATATCATAAAATATGAAAAAAGAGTCAATAACTGTTACAGATTAAACGGGTTAAGGAGACATGAGTCCTGAGTGTAGCACATGATATTGGATTTTCTTTTGCTGTAAAAGATATTTTTAGGGCGATTGACAAATATCTTAAAAAGATCTGTAAAGTCAATAATATCACTTTAGTGTTCATATCTCTATTTTGATGATTTTCTATGGTTATGAAAGACAATTGTTTTATTGGAAAGATACACTGCAGTGTTTCTGAATGCATTTTTCATTTAATTGATCTGAAAATAATATAGGAGTGAAAAAGAAGGCTGACGAAAATGTGATAAAATGTTGACATTTGAGGAATTTAGGATAAGGGCATTGGTAATTCTTTTTTCTGTTCTTGCAGGTTTTCTATAAATCTGAAGTTTTTTCAAACAAAATATAAGCAATAAAATTTTAAAAATTAAAAAATATAAAAATACAAAATATGCTGATGTCATGTTTTCTATTATGTTTTAATAATCATCATAATAAGCACATATATAGCATTTACTCTGTGCCAGGCACTGCTTTAAGTTGTGCGTGTGTGTGTGTGTGTGTGTGTGTATACATATACTCATTGGATCTTCTTACAAACTTAGCAGTATTATTATTTCCATTTTCAGACCAGGAAATGAAGGGACAGAGCGGTTACGTAATCCGCTTGTAGTTTCATGCTTGTCAGTGTTGGAGCTGGGGTATGAACTCCCAGGAATCTGAGTCCATCGTCCATGTAAGGACTAAATGAATCAAAGAGAATTCTTATTTTTAAACTCCATAGTACCACCCGGAACTCCTTTTTGGAAGTTTTTATTTGGAGTCTGTATTCATTATCTATTTCTGCATAACGTATTACCCCAACACTACTGGTTTGAAACAACAGACATTTAGTATCTCGCAGTTTCTAGGGATGGGAATTTGGGTGCAGCTTGGCTGGTTACCTCCAGTTTGAGACCTTGCATGAGGTTGCAGTGAAGCTGTTGGCCGGGGCTGCAGTCTCATCTGAAGGCTAGACTGGAGGGTATTTGCTTCCAAGCTCACTCACACAGTTGTTGGCAGGCGTGGGTCCCTCCCCACAGGGCCTTCCACGGAGCTGCCTCATGACACAGCAGCTGGATTGCCCCAAGTTTGCGATGCAAGAGAGAGTGAGAGAGAATGCTCAAGGCAGAAGCCACAGTCTTTTTATAATCTAACCTCAGAAGTGACAGCCCATCACTTCTGTTGTATTTTATTTATTAGAAACAAACCAGTAAGTCCACCCTACTTTGAAAGAGAAAGGATGGCCCTCAGGAGTAAATACCAGGAAGTGAGGGTCATTGAGGACCATCTTAGAGGCTGCCTACTGCAGAGATTAAGTACTAGTTGTGTGTATATTTTGTCTTCTCTTTGGGTGCTATGATCTCTTGAAAGAGGCCAGTGTTTGAATGCAGCTAGAAACCATGTAACTAGTGCACAGAATGCTAACTGTCTAAGAGGCTGCTTTGCTTCTACCTGGCAGTGAATACAAATTGGCCGCATAATACCTGTTTCAATCCAATACCATTAGCCCTGTGGGTACTGGACATCACTCCCAGAGACCAGCAAGTGACCGGCCCCGCTGGGGCCCCAGAGAACGCCCATTCCCGCTCTGCTAACTGTGCCCATATCTTCATCAGCACACCCATGCTGGACGCCAGGACTCCCTGGGAGTAAGGAATGTGTCATTTTTGCTAAATCTGTCACTTTCCACCTAGCATTACCCTGAAGCCAGGGACTAGGTTTCTCTAGGAGAGCTTGTTTGATCATTGGCCCCAGCAGAGGATCTGACATATGGCCAAATGGTTTACACACTTTGTTGGTTCTATTATAGAAGACAGGCTATTATACCTGGGCGGTTGTAATAGAGAGACCAGACAGATTATGGACTTGATAACATCCCAGGATTACAACCTTGATCTTGTTCTTTTAATTGGAAAATCCTTTTGCAGGGCAACACCTCTGTAAAAAGTAGAGCAGGCAACAGCTTATGAAACAGGACACTTTTTTTCACCAGGTATTTCTCCTGCCATTCATTGCTCTTCTCTCTTTGCCCCCTAATTCTCACTGCTGGAGTTATTCCTTTGGAATGGACACGGTTTTGTGTTTTTATTTATATATTTATTTATTTATTTTTGAGGAGGGGAAACAGAAAAGTAAAAATAAGACAATAATTGTATTCAGTTCCATCACCCAAGATTAACTAAATCATAAAGTTGTCATGCTTCCCTCTGGCCTTTTTGACACATGTATACTTTTCTTAGAGAATAAAGTAAAACGAGAATCAAATTACACAACCTCTCATTTTTTTCCACTCAGGATTTCACAAATATTAAGCTTGGCTGCTTAGTATTCCACTGTGTGCATGTAGCTTAGTTCGGTGCATTCCCCATCGTGCATGTTTAGTTTGCTTCCAAGTTTTTGCCCTTAAAATTAACACTCATATGAATATCCTTGTGCTAAATCATTTTCATGATTTTCTTTAGAGAAATTCCTGTAAGTGAAATTTCTGGGTCAGAGGAAGAAATGGAAGTCAAGAGCTGCAGGACAGTTCTGGAAAGGGAGGTGGCCACAGAAGCGGACAGGAGGCGAGGGCCACATTGGGAGAGCATGGGCAGTGCAGCCTGGTGGCTCAACACTTGGGCCCTAGAGTAAGACAGTCGTGGCCTCTGGTCCCAACTTCATTGCATGCAAACACTAGCTCTTTGATTTTAGGAAAGTTACTTCAACTTCCGAACCTCAGTTTTATCATCTGTAAAACGGGCTTAATGTTCTCATACAAGTCAGAACATAGATCCAATGGATTTTAGCAAAAGAAGGCATTTCCGAACATAGGGATCCTTGTCAAGTGTCTCAAATCTTGGGATGCTCTCTCAGTTGCTTTAACTTGGAAAATGCGGCATTGTTGGAGGAAAATACACTGGCCTGAAATGACTTCAATCAGTGCTTGTTTGGGATGCTTACTGCGGTTTCCTGACAGAATTAGCAAACAGAAGGGAGGCAAATGAATTGAACACAGATTTGGCAATTGTTTCTGGGAATACAACCTCATGAATGCAAGTATTGGATGCCATCGTAAACAAGCCTTCTGAGGGGTCCTTTAAAAGGCAATAAGGTACCTGGCTATAGCGTGGACGTCCTAAATACACACCTATGGCTTGAATAAGTAAAACAACTGTCCCGATGTTACATTAACGCTTATTCATTCACAGCTTGAAATAACATTTCCAGTGACAGAGTGCTGCATCTCAGACAATTGAGACGGAAATGAAGATGATGGGTCCTGGAAAGAAAAATGAATTGAATGACTCTAAAATTGGCTCCAGAGACAACGAGCACAATGACGAATAAAATTATGTAATCATATGTAAGATTGGCAAAAGGCAATATTTCCACAGTAATGTATTATTTAAATAGTATGTGGTTTTAAATATGCATGTGCAACTGAATTAATAAATTTTCTAAGTCATATTTGTTTTATTTACATCCCTAAGAGTTTATATAGTCGACTGGATAAAAAAAAAGTATTGATGGGGGATAGTCTCATTGGGTAAGATGGGTCTTCTTGTGCCTGGCAGATATATTAGTTACGTAGCTCATGACATTGTATGAGAATAGAAATTTGATGTTAATAGGTGCTTAGCCCTCTGCCTAGCATACAGCAAGTGCTCAATTAATGCTAGTTCATGTTACTCGGGGAGTCAGACAGCCGTGGAAAGTGATGGATAAATGAGCACCCACAGAGGTGCCCAGGGGTGGGGGCCAGCAGGAAGGTTCTAGAATAAGAAAACAACGTTTGCTCATTTTAGTGTTTGGCTTAGGACAGGGCTTGGCCTTGTACGGTCACCTGTTTCCAATTTTTTTTTTAACTTATGAAAATGCTGTTTTGTGTAAAGATCCAACAGAGCTCCCTGACTTTTATACAATGCCTGGAAGCATTTTAAAAATTACAACCAAGATATCCTATTCCCTCACCACAAATAGGAAGTGGAGGCTTCGGGCCAAGGCTGAGACGTCCAGCAGTCAGAGCGGCCCTTGTCCCATACAGCCTTCCCTTCTCCTCCCACTTCTTCATTTGAACTTTCCTAAGTGGAGCTAATTTCTCAAAGCCGTTTTGAAAGGAAGAGAATTAAATGTGTTTTTTGTGTCAGCTTCCTCTGCCAGGTTCTGACATATGGATCTTTGGGCCAAACTCCAGAAAACTGACTGTGGAGTTGAGAAAGAGAGAGACAGAGGAGGGGGAGAGAGAGAGAAGGAAAGCGCCTATGTGCATGTTCACCTACCTAGTGTAGCAGAAAAAAGAAATGGCAAGAATTTTAATGTGATCTTATTTCTTCTGACAGGTGCTATGAGCTGCATTTTCAATTTGCCCTTCTTCTGGGCGCCGTGTAAATGTCTGTATCCCACGGCCTGAGGCCTGAACACAGTCCTTTGGGCGCCGTGCTTAGCAGCAGGGACCGTTTGGGATGTAACTGGATGTCTCGCTGCAGCAAGGCAGTTGGCAAACTGACTTCCGCCAGGACGGAAGTGAGGTGACTCTGGGCATGGCCATCAGTTTCCCACTGGTCTTTGGGTCACCAGCCCCTCTGTGTGGTCAGCAATTTACAGAGGTAGATGCCAGCAAGGCGGAACTAAGAAGTGGTTTATATTATGCCCCAACCCAAAAGAGCTTGAATGTCCCACCCGCACACAAAGGGAAACAGAGAACTATCTAGATCATTTAGAAAAGCCTTCTTTGCATGAAAGGTTCCTAGAGCTTGAGACATCCCTAAAGGCAGCCCGAACCCTCTCTCTAACTGTGCCTATGTTCACGCAACACAGCTGTTCTACCTGGTGACCACACTTCTTCCTGGGTGCCTTTCTCTTCCTTCCATCCTCTCCCTCCCCTGCTGCCCGAAGCCAAATCTTTCCTCTCCTATCCGTTTTTAGTCCCTCACTATTTCCACATTTTCCCTCTTTTCTATTTCACTTGAGGACGGTCCTTACCTCCCTTTCTGACTTTTTGGTACCATCACATTCTTTGGGAATGATGTTGGACACTTCTGCCTAGTGGACTTGGTGTTTTGTCAAAGTAACTTAATTACTTACAGCTCATTGTATCAGTGGCATAAAGGCTGTATGCATGTGCACATGTATGTGTATGCATGTATGAGCATGTATGCATGTGTGTGATGGTGTGTGCGTGTGCAGTATGTGTGTGTGCGTGTGGATGTGTGTTTTCTTACTTGTTTCTGAACTCTCACTTCTTGGGCCTGTGTAGGTGCTTGAAAAGTATTTTCCTGACGCTAGTAACATTCCTTAGGTTTTGCGTTTAGTTGCGATATAAAGTTTTTTCTCCATGAATTGATTTTGCCTCCATCTCTCTGTAATGCTCTTAAATTGAAGACGTAACTCTTGAATTAGACCTGAGAAGTCTTTGGCAATTCAACAGGAAACCAAGCAGCAGTAAGGAGCTTCTCCAGCAGGTTACTGCTGGGCCCGGGGCCATCTCGGTCTCTGGGGGGGTGGGAGCTGCTCTGGGAGCCCCTGGCAGCGGCAGGTCAGACAGCCCTTGAAGCCTCCTTTGCCTCAGTTTACAGGAAGATTGCCGCAAAGACAGAAGAGAGCGGAAGGTGATCCTTGGCTGACGGGTCCTACTGTAGCCGTGTGACAAAGCCAGCTCAGCTATCCAGCCTCTGAAATGATGGATTTCAGAGTTGCTCTGACCGTGGCGATCGTGGGGGCTTGTATCAGATTGCTCAGGCTGCCGTAACAAAGTTCCGCAGACCGGATGGGTTAAACAACAGTAATTTAGTATCTCACTGTTCTGGAGACCAGAAGTCCAAGGGCAAGGTGTCAGCAGGGTTGGTTCCTTCGGAGGCCTCTCTCCTTGGCTTGTGTTAACAGATGTCTGTCCTCTCTGTGACACCACTCAGCCCATAGTAGGGCTCAAGCAGCTTCCAGAAAGCATTTTCCTCTCTTCTAATGCTGTATGTATTCCAGATGCCTCTCTCTGACTTACTTCTGGGGTGCCATATATGTATGAACTAATTTCCTCCACGGAGCAATCCCTTGGGGTGGGTCCCTTGGGGGTCATCCTTATTTTACTCGAGAGGAAATTGCAAAGAAGACAAACACCCTGCCTGTGCCTAAGAGCTGGTACTTGGCCAGTGAACCCAGAGACCTGAGGCCAGTTGCCCGCATGCCCCTGCTGCGCTGATCTGCCTCCAGAAGTTAGCGCCATCTTCCTCCACCGCCACTGATCCAACCTTAGCAGCCTGCACGGGCTCCGATATTCACTTGCTCCTCCACGTAAATCTGATTGTGCAACGTCCGTGAGCAAGCTCGTGATAAGAACGAGCATCAGAGTTGTGAGTACTGTCATTTTACAGCCTGGGTACCAGGAGGTTGAGGCTTTTATGCAAGATGCTGTACTCAAGGTATCCAAGAGCTCAGAAGGTCTCTGCCTACCAAAGATCATTCTTCTGGAAAGACCGTACCTATCCAGAGGCTAATAAAGTGAGGCATCTTTTTGCCCTCAGGGAGAAAGAACACTACAACTATTTAAAAGAGACAGAAAATGACTCCTGATGGGTCTCAGTGGTCAAACTAAACATGAACATTAAAAGGAATTCTATGTCATAGCGTGAAGAGCACAGGTTTGGGACTCAGATGTATTTGCATTTGATGTAAGTGCTGCCTTCCTGGGTGTGATGTTTTACCCTCAATTGCTTCGTCTGAGAAATGGGTACATAATATCTCCTTGCACGATGATTGTAGGATTATAGATTATATAGCTGAGGTGCCCAGTTCAATGTTTTGGTTGGTTTTTGTTTTGTTTTGTAGTAAAAATAGGCTGATCATCAGGCTGTACCTAACCACGAGGGGGCCACGAAGGGCAAACATTCCAGCCCCTGGAGTGGGGAAGCCCAGAGAGGTTGATGAACAGCAGTAAGGACACTATCCTAGCACAGAGGAGGTGTTCAATGAACGGTAGCAATAATTACAGCTCACCCTGCCTTTTCTTAAAGCAATTGTATTCTGTTCCATTTGCTCTCATTAACAAGACTTAATTCATACTAATTAAATGGACTAACTGATTTGATCACATGTCCTCTTACCCCCTTGCCCTTGGAGAAAATTATCTCCGAATATCCCAAAGTCAGTTGCTATTCTCTGTGCTGTCGAGGTGGAGCAGTGTAGATTCCTTGGTAAGAGGAGGTATTTGACCACAGGTTGAGAAGAAGATTTTAGGCATGTGTGACGTGTCGCAGGCAGGAATGGAATGAAACTCAGACGTAGGCGCTTGTATCTTAGATGTCCAACTGAGGGTCCCACTGCTTTTTGGCGCTCACTTAAATGTAATTAAATGGCAGGGTGTTTTTTTTTTTTCCTAATTGCGGTAATACATACATTACCCAAAAATTTACCATTCTAACCATTTTTAAGTGTTCAGTGTAGTGGCATTAAGTACATTAAGTACGATGTTGTACAACCGTCCCCTCTGTCCATTTTCAGAACTTTTTTTATCTTCTCCAACTGGAACCCTGTAGCCGTTAAAGAAGTCCACACTGCCTCCTCCCCCAGACCTTGGGGACTACCATTCTACTTTCTGTCTCCATGAATTTGACTACTCCAGGGAGCTCATATAAGTGGAATCAGACGGTATTTGTCCCTATTTTGTCTGGCTAATCTCACTTAGCATAATGTCCTCAAGTTCCATCCAGCTTGTAGCGTGGGTCCGAATTTGCTTCTTTTTTTAGGCTGCATAATATTCCAATGTGTCTATATATCTATACACCACCTCATGTTTGCCCTGCAGTAGGTATGTGGTTTGCTTCTACCTTTTAGCTTTTAGGAATCATGCTGCCATGAGCATGGCTATCTTAAAATACCTGTTGGAACCTCGCTTTCAATTCCTTTGCACATATACCCAGAAGTGGAATTGCAAGATTATACGGTAGTTCTATGTTTAATTTTTTGAGGAACCTCCATATTGTTTTCCACAGCGAATGCACCATTTTACATTCTCACCAGCAAGATCCTTTTGACTTTTAACTTCCCATCTGACCTCCCCGTGGAGCTTGGGAACATTAGCTGTTTGTTTCCCGTGGTTTGTACAAAGGACAGAATCCCTCTCGTATCCTATCTGTCATGACTTAATTTGGCATTTATTGCCTCCTTACTCTTGTTGTACTTTGTAATTTTGTTCAGAGGTCATGCGCTAGAGGCATAGGTTACACTTTAAATCCTCACAAAGAACATGTGAATGTGGACGTTATCCTTTGTATGTCTTTATTGGACTTTTGTCATTTTTTATTACTATTAATATACTACCTATACCTGTGGGCTACCTATCACGGAATTTCTCCAACATCCTTAGCAATGGCATATAAGAAATATCTGCAAAATATAATAACGCAGTCCCTTAGAGATTTGTGAGAATAAAATTAACTCGCAGAATGCTTTTGATTTCCATTAGCATCTGACTTTTAGGTGTACTACACATATCTAAAGACATGTTGCTATATTGGAAAAGAACACATGGGGAATGGAGGAACGGAAGAGAATCTTCCAAAAGTTCTCCTTCCTCTCTCCACCCTCTCCGTGACTCCCGATGGCAATAAATATCCGATCGCTGGAATCTGTCAGTGTTTTCTCAGTATCGTCTTTCTCCTTTCACTTGTGGAAGGATGAATTTTTTTTCCCACATTGCTTAGGTCCCAAGCCCAAGGGGATTTTAATTTCCTAAGGTTGTGTTCTCAGCTTGCGACCGCAGGTACAAATGCTTTGAAGAGTGAGGATGGAGCTAACAGCAACAAGACCTCCTGCAGTCTGAGATCCACTAGTGCCGTCGGGGTGTCCTCCGTCAGTGTTGTCTTAGAAAACAGCAGTCCCCTCCCACCCCTGTGCTCAGCATCCCTAGCAAAGCAGCTTGGTGGTGGTACAAGCTTGGGAAAACAAACAACATCCTCAGGATGGCCTGATTCTTCCTAAATTGCCCCCCAAATCCCTAGCCTATGTGGCCTTAGGGTCCCCAGAAAGCCACTCTTCCCATCCTCCCAGGCAGAGACAGACACGCAAACACCTCGACAGCTCTTCTGTTCATTTCACTTTCGTAATTTCTGTTCCTGACAACACCTCTGTTTAATTCTCAGCTGCCTTTTATCTAGAAGGAAAAGACAAATTCCCTCCAATACTCTGTGGAAGGGGATTAGAATCACTGTGGAATTCTGTGTTGCCTAATTAAGCAATTTGAATGTAAATTATATAAACTCTGAAGATGAGTGTCTGAACACACAGGTGTCCGAGCCAGTGCACTTCCGCTTTTCAAGAATAGAAGACTTTTTTTTAAGAAACCAAGAATTAAAAATAAACCCTTGGCCGGGCGCGGTGGCTCACGCCTGTAATCCTAGCACTCTGGGAGGCCGAGGCAGGAGGATCGTTTGAGCTCAGGAGTTCGAGACCAGCCTGAGCAAGAGCGAGACCCCATCTCTACTAAAAAAATAGAAAGAAATTGGCTAGACAATTAAAAATATATAGAAAAAATTAGCCGGGCATGGTGGCGCATGCCTGTAGCCCCAGCTACTCGGGAGGCTGAGGCAGGAGGATCGCTTGAGCCCAGGAGTTTGAGGTTGCTGTGAGCTAGACTGATGCCATGGCACTCTAGCCCGGGCAACAGAGTGAGACTCTGTCTCAAAAAAAAAAAAAAAAGTCTGAGAAGCAGGCAGAACGGGTCAGAATAAATAACTCCTCCTTAGGGTAATAAAAATAGCTTTTTTTTAAAAAAAATTCCTGTCATACCAAGGAATTTGTGATTTCACACATATAGGAGAGATTTTTACTTACGTTGTGAGGAAATGGTACCATGAAACTTCCTGGTGATAAGAAGAAGACAAAAGAAGCATCACATTGTTCCTCTCAGAGCTCACAGTTTAGTAAAGGAGGCAATATAGACACATATTGATAATTTAGTGTGAAAGAAGGAAGTACCAAGTACTAAAGAAACAAAAAGGAAATTTAGGGAAATTCACAGATTTTCCTAAATGGGTCGTGAGGGATACAAGGGAGTTTTCTAAGTCGAGTAGAGTGAGGAATCTCCCACAGCATATTATCAAAATAAAGTTAAGCTATTTGTAGCAGAAGGAAGTCTCATGGCTGAGAGGTGAAGTAGTGACTACCGATGGACCATTAGGAAAAAAAAGTCACTATATAAGTGACTTCTCAGCCCTACTATTTATGAGCTATGTAAGCTTTGGCAAGTTACTAGAATTGTAGTTACCTCATAGGATTATTGTTAGAATTAACTTTTCTAATGCATGTGAAGTGTTTAGAATAGTGCCGGCATATCTTGGATGTTTAATAAATGTTTTATTATGGCTTTCATGATCATCATCATTATCGTCATTATTTCAAACAACTGTGGTACTCCCAGCTGTGCTTATGAAATTCTACTTGTGAGAGGAGAGCCCATTTTGTTTATCATCACACCACAGAGACCGTGATATGAACTTGGCCCAGGATAAAAATTAGTAAGTTCAGGGATCACATGCATTAGATTGCTGATAAGGTCACGGTGGCTTTCATAGAATTAGGAAAGAAAATTCCATTGTAGTGTGACTTCACTACTCCTGATATCGCATCCCACACAGCAGCAACTTCGGTGAGGACACCTGCTACTTTTGCACAGTTACAGCCTCTGATCAGGAGATGCTGACTTCACTTTGTTTGGTAAACACCATTACTGAGTACGCCAGTCACTCAGCCCAGGTCCCACCATGGAGATTGTAAACTTGGATCTAACCACTGTCTTCCAGAAGAATATTCCAAAGTATGAGCCAATTCTGAAGAGCAAAACACTGATATTCTACAAGGAGGTAAATATCTACTTCAGAACAATTGCCTACATGTTCTCAGGACACTGGCTCAAAAAATGAGATCAATGCCCTTTCAGGTTTTCACAGACATTACAGAATCCTTTCCATTTCTTCCTCTCTTTTATCTTTCAATCAGTTGCCAACAATAAAGACAGTAACATTTTGAACCAGAGTATCCATCCCAGAGCCACATTCTTTGCTCATTCTATTCATATTTTCTCCTGGCTTAATTAACCACGGTCCCAACCATTTCCAGGCTGCTTCTTATGCACATATAATGCTTTTGCTGCTAAATTCATCCAGTCACCATATAGGTGGTTGGGAATGCAGATGGGAAACTCATGGTCTCTGCCTCTAAGTGTGTCTGAGTGTGTCTGTGTTTGTGTATATGTCTTTGTTTGTGGAGGGAGGGTGTCCTTGTGTGGTAGCAAAGCCAGATAAGTAAATAGGCATATGCAGTGCAGTAGAAACCAGCACAAGCTAGCACATAATAGACACTCCATGGTGTATGTCCAACTGGTATAAATTTATTTGTTACACAGAACTATATGAGACTAAAGATATTTGAGTGGCTTGACATGTAATACTGTGGCAATTGAATATGATTTAACCTAATACAGTTTCTGATACCTACAATACCTAATGATAGGATAAATCATTAGGTATTGTAGAAGTACAGTGAAATGATTACATGGACCAAGGGGCTGCCTTTTTAAAATTCAACTTTATTTTTTTTGTTGTTATTAGAAAAGCAATATATCAGGGAAGCCTCTTGAAGCATGAATTCTGTTGTACAATCTCTCCATTTGTTCTGACGCTTGCCTTATCCAATGTACCACTCCCTCTTGCCTGAAGCTCTGCAAGAGCTTCCTAGCTTGTCACTTATATTCTTCTCCAATCTCTTTCTAGACTATTTCCACAATGCATGATCTTTGAAAATCTCAGATCAGATCCTTTCCCTCAGCTACTTACAACCTCTCAGTGATGACCAGTTGTATTGATACTTCCAATAAAATCCAAACCCCATTAAGATACAAAAGTACCAATGTACCAGCACGATCTTGCATCTGTGACCCCTCTGCTCTTTCCAAGCCACTACCGTCTTTCTCTCTCTCTCTCTCTCTCTCTCTCTCTCTCTCTCTCTCTCTCTCTCAAAAACTCTGGGCTCACAGGCCTTTATTTTCAGTTTCTCCCTGTAAAGAGCATATTTACTTGCATTCTTTTTGTGTGTTTTTAGTATACAGTTCTCTGACATATTATCACACAGGTAGACTCAAATAACCATCACATAATCAAGGCACAGATTTTTCCAAATCCAGAAAGAAACTCTCTCATGTTAGCCCTCAATAGTCACATCCTTTGCCCAACCATAATCTATAATAACCCCTGATTTGTTCTCTACCACTATAATTTTGTCATTTCAACAATTTTATATAAATAGAATCATACAGTACATAGCCCTTGTGGTTTTATTTTTAATTTTCACTCAGCATAATGCACTTAAAGAGTCATCCAGTTTGTTGTGTGTATCAACAGTTTATTCCTTATTACTGATGAATAATATTCCATTATATGGATGTGCCAAAGTTTATTTACCATTTACATATTGAAGTACATGTGAGTTGTTTCCAGCTCTTGGATCTTATAAATAAAATTGCCATGAACTTTTGTATACAAGCTTTTTGTGTGAACATATGTTTTCATCTCTCTAGAACAAATGCCCAGGAGTGTAATTGCTGTACCATTCACATGATAAGTGTATATTTACCTTTATACGAAGCTAACAAACTGTTTTCCACTGAGTCTGTACAATGCTACATTCTCATCAACAATGCATAAGTGATCCATTTATAAGACAGGTGGTTTAAAATGGAAAGTGCTGTGTCTAAACAACCCAAATGAGACTATTTCAATGATTAAAATGACTTCACAGCTAAGACATTTGACTGCAATCATATTAATGGAACCCCCCCTGGAAAGGGAGGTTCCAAAGACCACAGGAGGCAGCAGATATTAAAGAAAATAAAACCAATTATCACTGTTCCCGAACAAGTAGAGACTCTCTAAATCAAACATATCATCTCATTAAATACCACTTTCCTTAAAAAGGCAAATTTCTGTTTTTGTTGTCTCCTTTCCTGGCTTTGGTATCAAGGTGATCCACATGATCTTAAGACTTTTCTTGCCTTTTTAAAAATTAAACAATCAGCACTCTTTGCCCTCCCTTCATCTTGACATCCCTTCAGCTTTTATAAATGCAAGGAGGAATACCTTCCTACTCCCGCTTTTCAGTATGCTCCCTAGTAAAGTACCACCCCTTCAATACCACTCAGACTGCTCACAGAAAAATGTAGATACTTGGACCTACTCTAGATCTACGGAGTCAGTAAAATGCCTAAAGATATGCATTTCAACAAGTTTTTCAGGTGATTCTCACAAGAAATCTTGAGACTCATTGCCCTAGAGCCTCACTACATTAAGTGCAGTCCTAGGAGTAGCACAGTGGGCATCTTTTGGGAGCTTGTTAGAAAGGCAGACACTCAGGCCTCACCCTCTACCTACTGAATCAGAATTTGCATTTTAATAACATGCCCCAGTGAGTGACATGCACTTAACATATGAGACGTGATGTTGTAGGTAGAGAGAAGTCCAAATTCCTAAGCATGTCAAACATGGCTCAACATAATGGTCACTACCTGTGTCTCCAGCTCAACCCCTGTGCACACTCTATGTGAACCATTTCAGTTATGAAGATGAACCTTTTGGAATTGCAGATATTCTACTATTTTTGAGCTACAAAATCACAGTTTCCTATGGTTCAACCTATGGTTCCTATGGTTCAATGCATGCAGTTTCTTTTATAAGGGTTACTATTTCATGATTCCTTGACTTTGACACACTGAAATTCTGCTACAATAACCTCTTTTCCTACTTAATGAATTGTTATTCATTCTTGAAGGCAAGCTTTCTTTAAAATTTGCTTTATATCTGTACATCTGAGATCCTGTTTTCATGTGCATATTACTCATTACAATGCCTAGTATATATCAGGTGCTCAATTAATATTTGTTAAATGAATGAATGAATAAATGAATGCATACTTTACATGCTTTCCTATTTTAATTACCTTCTCCAACAACAAATTCACTACTGGTAATGGAAGCATATGTTTTCTTATCTTTACAGGTTTCTTATTTTAACTATCTTCTCCAACACAACAAATCTACTACTAGTGAGGGAAGCTTTTATTATGATTTCCTTTATAACAGCTAATATCAAAAGAAAACAGAGTAGAAATATATTTTCCAAATTTTAATATAAATAAAAATCATGTATAATTATACTTTGCATCATGCAAAATATATGTCCCTACATTGTGACTACTTATGCTTTTAGTCAGTCAACAAAATTATGCCTTTTAGGGAAATGCTCATCTCTTTGAGATTTGAACCTCACAGTATTTTCTTTTTTTTTAATATACATTCTTTTTTGTTTATTTCTGCATATTATGGGGGTACACATGTTTAGGTTATGTATGTTGCCCTTCCCCCGTTCCCCCTCTAGTCAGAGCTTCAAGCGTGTCCATCCCCCAGATGGTGCGCATCGCACTCATTATGTTTGTATATACCCGTCCCCTCCTCCCCCCTCCCATCTGCCCAACGCCCGATAAATGTTATTCCTATATGTGCACTTAGGTGTTGATCAGTAAAACCAATGTGCTGGTGAGTACATGTGGTGCTTATTTTTCCATTCTTGGGATGCTTCACTTAGTAGAATGGGTTCCAGCTCTAGCCAGGAAAATAGAAGAGGTGCTATATCACCATTGTTTCTTATAGCTGAATAGTACTCCATGGTATACATATACCACGTTTTATTAATCCACTCATGTATTGATGGACACTTGGGTTGTTTCCACATCTTTGCAATTGTGAATTGTGCTACTATAAACATTCGGGTGCACGTGTCTTTCTTATACAGTATCATTTGTTCTTTTGGGTAGATGCCCAGTAATGGGATTGCTGGATGGAATGGTACTTCTAATTGTATCTCTTTAAGGTATCTCCATATTGCTTTCCACAGAGGTTGCACTAGTTTGCAGTCCCACCAGCAGTGTATGAGTGTTCCTATCTCTCCTCATCCATGCCAACATTTATTGTTTTGGGACTTTTTGATAAAGGCCATTCTCACTGGAGATAAGTGATATCTCATTGTGGTTTTGATTTGCATTTCCCTGATGATTAGAGATGTTGAGCATTTTTTCATATGTTTCTTGGCCATTATTCTGT
>CAUYRB010004802.1:0-10317 GCA_963574695.1 Propithecus perrieri
CCAGAAGCAGATACTGGTGCCACACTTGTACAGTCTGCAGAATCATGAGCTAAATAAACTTCTTTTCTTTATAAATTACCTAGCCTCAGTATTCCCTTTATAGCAATGCAAAGCAGACTAGCACACAAGGGATACAAGATACAATTAACAGCTAATTTCTCATCAGAAACCATGGAGGCCAGAGGCAATGGGATGACATTCAAAGTGCCAAAAAGAAAAGAAAAGAACTGTCAATTAAGAATTCTATGTTCAGCAAACTATTCTTCAAAAATGAAGGAGGAACTAAGACTTTCTCAGATAAACAAAAACTCAAAAAAGTTTGTCACTAGTAGCCTGCCATAAAGGAAATTATTCAGGTTGAAATGAAAGGGTACTAGACAATAACTCGATCCACATAAAGAAATGAAAAACTTTGGTAAAAGTGACTACATAGATAAACATGAAGTCAGTGTTAAAGTATTAACATATCACTATTTAGCTATTAACTCCTTTTTCATAGGATTTAAAATAAAACTACATAAAATAATAGTTATATGGGCACACACTGTATAAAGATATAATTTATGACAATAAACACATGTGCACAGGAGAAAAGTAAACCCGGAGCGGAATGGGAGGCTGCACTGCCGGAGCACTGAATGGCGATGGTCCCCTGGCAAAGACATCTCTTTCACCACATCTTCTCCACTTCACTGGTCTGTTACCTTCTTGGCCTTTAAAGGCATTTGAGTCTGCAACTCCTTTGTCTAAAACTGTTGCTAGATTAATCGCACTTCTGTTTAGAAGCCTCAAATGGTTCTCCGTGTCCCAGCAAATAAAATTCAAACCTTATGGCCTGGCATCAAAGACCTGGAAGGTGTATCTCTTTTCTATCCTTTTGGCCTCACCTCTAATAATTCCATGCGGCATATTCTACACTCAGGATAAAATTGAACCATTTACCATACCTAGTTCCATTCTTCCCTTTCCCATCCCACCCGGCTTAAGCTTTACTTAAGCTCTTCCAGCTCTGGATGGAATGTGCTTCCCCTGCCCTGGAAGTTCACAGTCCACCCACTCCTACCTGTACTCCCTTTTGTCTTTATCCGCCCCACACTCAGAAGCCATCCCCCCCTCCTTTGGACTCCTGTATCTCTTTAGCTGTACTTCTGGGATCATATATATTACTATTTCATATTTAGCTATGGTGAACATCTCCTATCTCTCCTTTTTAAACTACTAGAGCATCATCTCCATGGCTTGGAAAGGTCACCTGATTGGGAGTCTAACTGTGTTAGAGATGGCCTCGGGCAGACTGTTATGTTTTCTATGTTTCAGCTTCATCATAAATAAAATGGAAGCAGCATCCGCTTCATGAGATTCTTGTGAGGACTTAATAATATTATTTGTAATCTGCAAAGCACTGTGCACATGTGAAGTAACATTTCAGCTTTGGAGTCATGTTTTAGTCAACTTTATTTGTCTAACAAAATAACACATAGTAGGTACGGTGCTCAATAAAATTTTTTTAAATGAATGAACATGCTAAATAATTTTAAACCATTAACAGACATTTTCATTAATATTAATAATATCAGCATCCTATCTATAATCTCGACCAGAGGCAAACAATACATTTAACTGTATTCATTTTTTTTTTAGTGGATACAGTTAAATGACTCATCTTGAGCTTTAACACAGTCATGGCTTACGTTACTACTGACATGACTTCTTTGGTATCCCTCAAGTAAAAATTCCCTAAACTCAGGGCTATTTTTCACAATTCAATAACAAAATTGTCAAAAGTAAGAGAAAGAAAGTTGACTGCATTTGGTATAGAAAAACTATACCCAGTTTTAATTTTTTTTAAATGATTTTTATGGCCAAGTGTGGTGGCTCCACCTATAATCCTGGCACTGTGGGAGGCCAAGGTGGGAGGACTGCTGGAGGCCAGGAGTTCAAGACCAGCCTGAGCAACACAGCGAGACCCCGTCTCTACAAAAAATTTAAAAATTACCCTAGCATGGTGGTACAGGCCTGTAGTTCCAGTTACTCAGGAGACTGAGGCACGAGGATCACTTGGGGCCAGGAGTTTGAGGATGCAGTGAGCTATGATGAAACCACTGCACTCCAGCCTGGGCAACAGAGTGAGACCCTGTTTTAAAAAAAAGGAGGGGGGAGGGTTTAATATAAAATAATTGTTTAAGTGAGGAAAACTGCTGATTTTATAGTAAAATAAATCAATCGCTCACCATGGTTTCACTCACCTACAAATGTCAGGCAACCTAAAGAGGGAAATGAGTTCACAGGTTTGTTTTTGTAGGAAATCAACCGGCGCTTTCCTGAAGACGTTTCTCAGCACCAAAATATTCAACTGGACCATGGGAACTCTCCAAGACTGTGGTAAGAGTCACAGAAAAAAAATGACTGCCATCCTAATAACTACTTACGATGGTGTCTCTTTTTCAGAGATTTATACTAGAGAACACCAACAAATATAAATTCACTAAATTGAATAATGATTTTGTTTTTTAAAAAAATGATTAGACTTTTTAGATTAGAAATTGGGATTGGGTAAAAGAACACTGGGTATAGATGAGATTAGAGCTTAAAGAAGAAAAGAAAATCTAGAATTTTCCTTGCTAAAACCAGAAAAAGCAAAAAAAATTGAAGCACTTGAGTTAGTGCATCATTCTGCCACCAATTTTGAATGCAAATAATATATTTGCTGGGGACCTTTAGAAAAATTTCTTTTCTACTGGTAACATTATAAACAGTTCTTACAGTTTATTTTCACTGTTTTTCTCTAAACTGTCTCCAAAATTTAAATTTAAGAAGTGTGAAAATAACTGACAAATTATGTTCTGTATTTTTAAATTTGGAACAGACAAAATGCTTTAGTACCAAGTTTGGGAACAACCAAGAAAGAATTCTTGGGTTTGATGTAAAACCCCAAATAAAATGTTGGGTAGTTAATCTTTTCTTTCTTTTTAATATTGATGTTTTTGTATTTAAGGAAAATATTATAAGTTTTTTAATAACCCTCTCTAAGCAGCATTTGTTTTTTAGAAATATGAGAAAAATGTATACTGATTATTTTATCATGTTTATTGGATTTTGAGGTAGGCAGTCTTGATTAGACACTCTAATTAGTCTGTCCTCCGATTTGCTTAGATATTTCTGCTCCCTCACTAGCCTCAAGAAATCAAAAAAGAAAGAATATTTTGGCCACTGGACCACACATTAATGCCCTCTAATATTTCTATGTGTCACTTGATGTTTAACGGTTTCCATTACATTCTTACTCTAATAGCTAAACATAGAAGAAATGGCCAACGTGTTCACAGATACACTTTTTTAAATCTGAAAGTCACCCAGGCCCATCCCAGACTATGGATTACACACTTCTACATCATCGATCTTTATACACTTTGCCAATTTATATACTTGGCTTTGGCTGTTGGCTGCCAAATTCTATTATTTTCTATATGAAGTGTTTGAAAATATCTGCTAATATTTCTGAAGGAATTCTACTTGAATATTAAGAAAGAGAGTTATATAATGCTACAAAATAGTGAACATCAATGGCTACTGATGTGTTGAGTAAGGATTCACTTTTATTATCTCTTTTTTCTTAAAATCTTTACCTTCCCCAGATTTTACACACTTGAAAATCCACCTAGACTTTAGCCACATGAGTTGCTTATGCTTTCTTAAGCTGTTACTTTGGCAGTGGGATAACTGTGTAAAAACAATGGAATTACTGAGCTATAACGTGAGCTCCATGAGGGCAAGAACGTTTGCAATTTGGTTCACAGCCATTTCTCCAGTTCACAAGGCAATGCCTGGTGTTCAGTTGGTAGTCAATAATTGTCTGGTGCCTATTTGCTGAATTTGTAGAACTGAATCACAAAAAGATTCAACTTAGTAGTCAAATAATTATAAATATAAATGTTATCATTTTGCTGTCAACAAAGAAGAATTATTTTTCATGATTACTGTCTAGAATCGAATCTCTTTATTCTGAGAGGCCCTTTTATAGAGCCCCATGGAACATCATTTTAATCAGTGTGGGACAGCTCACCTTGCTGACATATAGGAGTCCTTTCAAAGCGCAACTCTTTTAGGTAGCAGAATCCATTTAATAAATTATCACTTAATGTACACTTAATGACAACCTATTCACCTGTGGGAGTGGATGCCTCTGCAAGAGGTGAACAATAGCTTGCTCTGCCTTGGTAGAAATCGATCCAGTGTATTTGAGTCTTTTAACAGCCTTCCTATGCATAATTAGGAGTCCTCTGAGCACTCACACCACCATGGTGCCATTGGAGTCTATAAATGTGGATGCATCTGCTATGTCTGAACCAAAAAGTCTTTGTACTCATTCTTTGCAACTCCCATTAAACATTCCTAAGACATTTGTTCAGAGTCCTGAAGTCTTCAAATGATTAAGGAAATAGTATGCCTGGTCTTATAGATTCTGTACCCCTGGCCCCAGTGGACCACAGATGTCACTAACTCACCTTCCTTTCCCTTAAGTTATTTTCCAGGATTGATCTAGTCATCTTAAAAAAAAGAAAAAAAGCTGAAGTCTCTTTGTTCGGAGTTAAATTTATGTGAAATGCATGAGGCAATCTACTGTAATATTGGGTGAGGAATAACTCTCTTCCTGGAGACCCCTCACCTTTGTGCGCTGGCTCTCCAGGGGCAGCTCCTCTGTCCCCACCACCCCTGCCCTCACCTCCTCTGGGACCTCCCAGGCTCCCATCGCACCAGGAATTCAGACCTGGCCCAGTCAGGGCAGTTGTCCCCTGTCCCTGAAACAGACCTCAGCTCCTTCTGAAGGGCAGCCCTTTCCTTCATGCTGCTGTCCCAGGCTGGAAGGCCGCTTCCCTCCCCCTCTAGCTCCACCCACTGGAAGTTTTCCTCCTCTGAACTCCATGAACCCTCCCGGCTGGGCTCCAGAATGCCCCACCTGGGCAGGGAGAGACGCCCACTTCAGCTTCAACCAAAACATTCACTTCCTTATTTGTTTCATATATTAGGTTCCAAGTAAACTTTAATTTCAAGAAAGGATTCTTCAGCTAAAAAAAAAATAAGAAGAAGAAAATCCCCAAACCATTGGTCTAAGCGCTAATTTTGGTAAATAATTGGCTACTGGTTAATGCCATATTTAGTCCTGTCTTACAAACTAAATCAGGAGGTTCTTTGAGGGTAGAATGGATATTATTTGTCATAGGTACCCCTGTTGGTATGTAGCAACATACTATGTACATGACATGCATTCCAGAAAACATAGCTGAATAAACTAATCTTAGTGTAAAAATTAGAATACATGATACAGGCACCTTCTCTCAAAATGAGCCTATGAGGCCAAGAATCTTCTATATCTCTATATCGTGATTCGGGTGGTTATTACATGAGAGGGTGTGTGTGTGTGTGTGTGTGTGTGTACACATGTATATGTGCATGCATATATGTAAAAAAAAATCATTGAGCTGTTCACTTACAACTAAAAAGTAAGAGAAAAACATATTTACTCAATAGGCGTTAAGGGCGTCCACACTGCATTCCCAGCTCTGGGAATACACTCTGTTCCTCATGCATTCAACAGTCATTTCTGTTACTAACATACAAGGTACGTTTATATCTATGACATTAACATGGTCTTTATGCTTACAGTCATGTGGGGAGGATAAATTCTTAAATAAGCAATTAACGTCAAGAATGACAAACAAGTCCTAAACCTGTAAATTGTCACACATCTCTAAGTTTATAACTGGTAGATGTTTCAATGCTATGCTTTTACAAGGGAGAATGGAGAAGCCAGACTCAGATCCATTTCTGTGTAGGTCTCTCGCTCACTCAGAGGCTTCATGGGCTTCCAGCACAAGTCCGGCGCCTCCTCAGAAGGCAGGCGTGGACTCCACCGCCTAGGGCCCACTAGCCAATTCTGGGAGCTTGGGCCTCCTTCCTCCTCAAGGGTCACTTAATGCTGGAAGCACATGAAAGGAGACAAGCAAGAGGAAGGAGAAAGTGAACTGCCTTTTACTGAACACTGACTCTGCCTGGTACCGCATTAGGAAATGTGTAAACTGTTCTCATTCATCCTCATACTTGTCAGACTCTATCAGCCTCATTTCATACACAAGGAAAATGAGTATTACAGAGGATACACAGCAGCGAGTGACAGGGTTGAGGTTGGAATTTAGGACTGGGGACCAGGATGAGAGATGTCCCAAGAGTTCCTCTCTTGAATTCTCAGCAACTGGTGGGGGTCCATGTCTACTCTTTGAATGGACCTAGAACCTCTAGGAAAATGGAAGGCGGCACTCAGTCCAGCTTCCCAGCTCACAAAAACCAAGGAGACTAGCATTTCCCTCTGTCTTTCCCCATGGCAAGCTGAGCTGGGGGAGCCAGCCTGCCATTCCAAGGAATACGGATACCTAGATTCCAAGCCTTGGTGAGATAGACACATCCAACCCAGAGGAAGTCGTTCTACAAATGCAATTCCAAAATACCAGACACTGTAAGAAGCTGAAGCCTAGAAAAAATCATTTTATTTCATACCTGTGAAGACACCAAGTTCTCTCAAGCGAGAACTGAATAGTTATCCTAAATATTTACTATCATTAGAAAATGATTTATTCATTTCTTGCTGCATTTTCTAATTGTTTTTCTATCAACTATTTTGTTTTTCACTCTCCTGCACAAGTTTCTGCCTCAAACTACATTTCAAGAAAGCAAAATTTAAATTTTAGCATATCTGGCCAATGTGTGGAAGAATTAGCTTTAATCTCCTAACCAATATGAGCTTTTCCTGAACATCCCGGAGAATTTAGCCTTAAATGACGGCAACAGAGAGGTGGCACTGTCCTAGAAGAAGGCAAAGGATTTACCTCACAAAATTTCCAAAACACTTAGACTGAGACATAGAATAGCAAGAAGGTCAAACATAACAGAGCTGGCAGCACGCAGAAAGCTGTAACAGGAAACTCTGCCACTCAGCTGCTAAGATAAGGTTTCGACAAGTGCTTTTCACTGCCCAGGAAGGTGAAGGAAGTAGCGTGATGCGACAACCGCACAGGCCTTCCGTCGCAGGCCTGGGTCCAATCTCAGCTCTGTCGCGAACTCGTGATGTGATCTTGAGCATGTCTTCCCAGCTCCCCACTGGTCTTGATCCCTAAAGTGCGGGTCACGCCATAACAACATGGCCTGCGGACTTGACTGGGTTGCAAGTCAGTGACAAGTGAGGAGCAACTAACATAGCAATTACGAAACGCACACAGGCTGTGCAACAGTGACAGTCATTACCATTGTGGGACTACAGCATTGTGTTTGGGGTGGTTGGGTGGAAGGAACAGACAACACGTCATAAGATGCAAAATTTGGCATGGAGAGATTTACAGGCAGAAAAAGGGCATTTCAGCCTGTGTGTGAATCCAAAACTGGGGAGTTCGTCTTGTTTCTGTGTCTCTCCTTTTCAACTCCTCTTTCAGTCTCTAAAGCCTTCTGCTCAGCCCAGACAGAGACAAACTGAGTTTTGACTTTCTGTTTATAAATGATGGAGGGTCTTGGCAAGAGCAAATGCAGGAACCCAACAACCCTCTGAGTGTATTTATTTCAAGTCTGCTCTTCTTATGAAAATGGAAATGAAGCAACTGGAGAGTGTTGTGGCTGAATGTTTGTGTTGCCCCCAAAATTCTTATGTTGAAATTCTAACGCTCAGGGTGACAGTATTTGGAGGTGGGGCCTTTGGGAGATGGTATGGTTTAGATGAGGTCAGTGAGGGTGGAGCCCCTTTCATGGAATTAGTGTCGTACGAAGAGGAACAGACACCAGAGCTCTTTCTCTCCCACCACATGAGGATGCGGTGAGAAGGTGGCCCTCCGCAAGCCAGGAAGGGAGCCCTCACCAGGAACCGCCTTGGCCACACCTTGCTCTTGGACTTCCCAGTCTCCAGAGCTGTGAGAAATAAACTTCTGTTGTTTAAGCCACCCAATCTATGGTATTTTGTTATGCCAGCCTGAGCAGAATAATATAGAGATGATGCATAAAATAGTAATTAAAATGATTTTTGAAGGTTTAAAATAGATGCTGTTAACAGAGAAAATTCAAAGGGGAAGAGGGGGCATCTGTGGGCAGGCTACCACATGCCATGTGCTTTTCCTACTTTCCAGCTGCCACTCACGGAGCACTTACTAAGAAATTGCAACAAGCTTCATGCCATCTAACCCTCACAACTATCCTATGAAGCAATCCTGTTTTCCACGCTTCGCAGCTGAAGAAACGGCAGAGGGGCCGGGTTCAATGTGGTACTAGTGGTCACACCAGCACTAAGTTCAGAGACGTGACCCCACCTCTGTCGGGCAGAGAGGGGGTGAGATGTCTGCCCTATGCCGGCATCTTTGGAACCTCACAAAAACTCAGGAGGGGGGCACCTATACTTTCACCACTTTACAGAGAGAGACATGGAGACCCAAAGAGGAAACTCACGTGGAAGGGGAGTGTGCACCCTGACAGCCTCCCTCACCTCCCTGCCCCCAGCCCTCTGGCCCCTTCCTGTCCTCAGCTGTGTCCACTCCACTCCACCCCCACAGCCGCCACCACCACCTCCCAGCTGGCCCTGCAACCATTTCTGCACCGGTCTGTCAGTCTGGCCTCCATCCCATCCATCTCTCAAACTTCCAACTAGAGTGATCTTTATGAAACGCACGCACATGGAGGTGTCAGTGCTGGCTCGGAAGTCTCAAAGCTTCCTCAAAATCACAAGGAGAACGTTCAAATTCTTTATAATGCAAAGCATAAGACAGTGTTTATCAAACTGTGTATCACGATCCATCAGGAGAAACCAATTTAGTTCATTGGCAATTAGCATTAATGGAAACAAAAGGAAGAGAAGATAACAGGTTGAAATATACTGCATGTAATAAGAGCATTATTTTTGTGTTCAGTTACCTGTGTCCTAAGGCACGTGCACGCCAGGTCACAGAGTGTGCCTAGGTGAGTCCTGGTCCACGATGTACAGTGTATTTCTTCTGTTGACCATGATCAAAAGAATTTGCACACTCCTGGCCCTGAGGCCCTCCCTGTCACCCTCATGGCCACCCTCACCTGTTACCTCTCCCCCTCTCCCTGGGAACTGCCATTGCCCCTGCCTCTGAATCTTTGACTTCATCACCTCCCAGGCCTCCTGGACCCCACTCTTGTACACCTCCCCTTCTCTGTGCCCGGTCCACTCACCAGGCCTCTGCCTAGGTTTTCACATCCCAGACGAAGCCCTCTGGGACACTTCCCTGCCCACCCCCGTACCCCACAGCCCCGCTGTCTGCTGTGTGAGCACACGTCACACTGCGCTCCATTGCGTGGTCACGAGTCAGAGCCCCGCCTGACTGCAGGCCCCAGAGGGCAGGCCAGGCTCTCTTGTACTCCCTATAGGCCCAGCCCTCATAACAATAAATGTCCAATAAATATTTGTTGCTCGAATAAATGAATGCATGCATGAAAGAATGTCTCAAGGTCTAGGAGAACAGGAGTGGCCCCTGACTTCACAAACAAACCTCCTTCCAGAAAGCCAAGCTGCCTTTCCCTGGAAAAGAGAAAGCCATGGCGTGACTCCGGACCAGCTCCTGTGCCTCCCTCCTCACTTTCAAACCGTCACCAAATTCTCCCCAGTATCTCCCCAAATCCTCCTGGCCATTTCCTCCCACTTTACACTCACGGCCAATTTCCCAATGCACATGAGAACAGCCTCCTAATGTCCCTGTTTCCTGCTTCGGTGATTCATCTTGGAAAAGCAATCAGAATATGCTTCCTGAATGATCTACCGTCTCATGTCACTCCCATGCTCAAGAGCCTACCGTGGCTCCCATCTGTCCATCACTTCTACTCTGAAGTCCAAGGCCTCCAACCACCATTGTCCTCTCTGTCCCATCTCCTTGGCCCTATACGGTTTCCTGTGTCCAGGCTCTCGCTGGTCATTCCCACGGCAGACACCACCCTGTCCTTCATTTGGGTCTGCCCTGCCTCGGTGTTGCGAGGACACTGTGCTCTCCCTCTGGCATGCTCCGGGAGCCTCTCCCCAGAGGGAGCACGTGAAGGGAAGGAAGGAGGATAAACCACAGGCCACCTTCCCTGAGTCTTTCACCTACAGCCTAAAACTCTAAACCAGGGCAAAGAATTCTAGGAAGAGCAGAAAAGAGATGAGGGCCAGGATGAGAGGCCTGACATAGCTCCTCCAATGGACAGCATTTCAGTATTCATTGTTGTTTACTTCTTAGGCACTTATTGTTAATTAGAATTCCTTCTCTTCTTACACGTTTTCAACTCTTTTTG
>CAUYRB010004803.1:0-23342 GCA_963574695.1 Propithecus perrieri
TCTGGGATGTGCTTCCTTAACCCCAGCCCTTCCAGGCCAGGATCGGAGCCCACACCCTGTCCCCACTCCATGTCCCATAACCCCAACTGTCCTAGCTCTTGTCACCCTAGATCAAAGTTGTCTGTATAAACCTCTCATCCCATGGAAGGGGTGGGCAGCCCCCGAGTGAGGGCACAGAGTCTTCCGTATCTCTCTGCACCCTCGTGTGGCTGCCTGAGTAACGGTCCCCAAAGATACCAGCTCCCACGCCCCGGAATCTGTAAATGTGAAAGAAAAAAAGCGTCTTAGCAGGTGTGGTTAAGTTAAAGATCTTGACACGGGGAGATTATCCTGGATTAGCCAGGTGGGCGATAAATCCAGTCACAAGTGTCTGGGGAAGGTGGGGCAGAGGGAGATCACGCACACACACACACACACACACACACACACACGTGCACACACACGCACAGAAGGCCACGTGGAGAGGGAGGCAGAGCTGGGAGTGACGCACCCACAAGCCACGCAATGGCAAAGATCACCGGCAGCCCCCGGAGCTGGGAGAGACGAGGAAGGTCCCCCTGCAGCCTCCAGAGGAGGGTAGCTCTGCTGACACCTGGATCTTAGTCCAGTGACACTGATGCCAAACTTCGGGCCCCCAGAACTGTGAGAAAATTTATTTCTGTTGGTTTAAGCTCCCCAGTTTGTGGTCACTTGTTATGGCAGCCCCGGGAAACTTGGTATCCGGCACTCTAAATGCCTGTGAAAGAATGCCACCCCGGACCCACGGCGCCACCACCACCTCCCAGCCTCACTGCCTGCACGCTCCGTCTGCTCTCCAAACTGCGGCCCCAAAGCCTTTTTGAAAGGCACCCATGGATCCGGTCACTTCTGTGCTCCAAGCCCTCAGTGGCTCCCCAGCACCCGTGCAACAGCGTCCCAGCTCCCCTGCTTGACCTCCCAGGCCCGTGCCAACCCCAGCCTCATCTCTCATTGCCCCGCCCTCCTCACCCGTGCACCGCACCCTGCCCTTCCTCCTCCTCGCGCCCTCCAAGTGTCTTCCTCCCCTCAAACCCCTTCCTCCAGCGCTTGTGGCGCCAGCGTGGCAGCGTGCAACCCACAGGCCCTGCAGCTGGGGTACTGGGTTCAAATCCCCGCTCCCGGGGTTTAAATCCAGCTCTGCCACTCATGTGATGCGTGGCCCTGGGCAAGCCCTGGTTTCTCTGTGCGGCGACGACGCTCGCACCTCGCTCCTGGGGCTCTAGTGGAGAGTGAATATGTTAGGACGTGCACAGCACCCAGGACAGTGTGTGGCACAGTGTCACCGATTGTTATTTGTACATGCTGTTCCTCTGCCTGGAAGACTCTTCCCAGCCCCTCACCCGGCCAAATCCTCCTGTAGTCCTCAGTTTAATAGCCTCCCTAAGGCGGCCTTGCCCGCACCAGTTGGTGGTGTGGGGTGTCTCTGGCAGAGCTCTCCTGCATTTTTAGCTGTCCCCTCACTACATACACACAGAGGGCAGAGGCGTGTCATTTCATGGCCTGGCATGGCGGGCACCCAGTAAGTGACTGAGCCCTTCCTGTATGGCCGTCGCTGTAGCTGCAAACTCCAGGCACTGCTGCCAATGTCCGGTAGGGGGCGTCGGGTCGCCGGGAACAGACCCTGACGGGCGCCCCGAGAATTGCTGGCGTCACCCAGACCCCAGCCCGGGGCATTCAGCTGCCTCCCAGGGAGCCTCAGGGCCTGAGATGGGGGCACAGGGTGGGAGCAGAAAGCAGCAATGGCCAAGCGGAGAGGGGGAAGGCCGGCGGAGGGGGGGCGGTGTCTCCTTGTCCCCATGCCTGCTTCACCCAGAGAATCACCTTCCTCTCTTCTACGTATTGGTCATTAAATTTGAGAAAAGTAAAAACGAACACTAAGCCAACATTTGGTAGGTAAAGGAACGAATTCTTAAGGAGGCTGGTGGTTTTCCCCAAAGGGGAGACCAGAGCATGGGTCAGTCTTTGTGTCGCCCCCTCTCCGCCAGAACTCCCTCATTTCTGTACCGTCACCAATAATTTCCAAGCTGCGAGCAGGGGGCAAAATCCCACGCCACTAGTTCTCAGTTCATTTGCTCCAGAATTAACTAAATTGGGCCCGTGTTGGGGCCCTGCCATTGTTAATCCTAATCTAAGGCGACAGCCACCCTGGGAGGGTGATCAAGAATGCACCGCGCGTCGTCTGAAGGGGACGGTGTATTTTTCCGCCTCGCCTGTTTTTACGCCAAGCCTCATTTGTGAAATTTAATGGAACCTGCAGATCAGAAGCAAAACACTTCTCACCACCTCCAGCGCCGCCCAGTCCGGTGACTTCCTTAATGGCAGCCCCAGAAGGGAGGGGGTGCAGGGAGACCAAGTCTAAATGTGCCCCTGTTCTCCGGGGAAAACTCAAATGTCATTTCTCAGAATTTGGAGAGAACAAAGAGATAAGCGCCTTAGAAGTCAAATCTCCCGAGTTATTTACCGCGTGGCCGAAACAACAGATGGTCGTGGGTGATAAAGAACTGATTTCACCTAGGGGCCCAGATTAAAGGATTAAACGTTTTGAAAAATATTTCATGTCACGCAAGGTGACGTGCGAGGCGGGTTCTAAACAAAGGATGTTTCCGGAGCTCTGAGAAGGAGCCGACTGTTACTCAAAGGAATAAATAGATCACCCTCCAATTTCTTCCTGGCCCCCACGGGTTAAGGGGGAGCCAAAGTCCTCTGCCCAGAGGTCAGACCAGAACTGGCCGCTGACCTGTCCACTCCTCTGACCTCTCTCTGTCCACCCACCATCCCCCACCCACTCACTTTGGCAGCTGCCCAGTCCCACCCAAGGCCTTGGCACTGGCTGTTCCCCACCCACCCACCGACCTAAGGTCTCTGCCTGGCTCCGATGTCTTCCTGGCTTCCTCTGGGTCTCTAATCACATGAGCCCTCCCAAGCCCCGCTTCCTGCCTTATGGAGCTTCGAACCCCCACGGCCCTTGGGTGTAGTGTGCATTTACACACTTATTGGTTTGCTGTTTTTCTCCCCCTACTCGTGTCCTCCTAGGGGCAGGGACTTGGTTTTGTTCTCACCTGTGTCCCTGGCTCCTAGAACAGTGCCTGGAACATAGCAGGTGCTCAACAAATATTCTTTGTGGTTGAACGAAAGCTGTGACGATGGCAATGATGAAGATGACGACGGCGGTGATGGGCAACACTTGCTGGCATTTTGCAGGGCACCCTTCCAAGTGCTCAGCACGCAGTCACGGATTGAAGATCAATCAGCGTGTGCAGCTGGCTGCAGACCAGGAGGCCTTCCTGGACATGGGGATGCCCCTTCGTACCTGTAGAGTGCTGCACTGTTTACGAGCATTGTCGCCCTCCTATGATGGCTGAATCGGGCACGAGTCCAGTGGGGATAGGTCTTATTAGCATCCTAATCAGAGGAGGAGTGATGCATCCAAAACCTAAATCTGGAATCAGCCATCCTTGATTCCCGAAGACTCGCTAGGACTCCATGTTCCTCTTGCCTTGGCACCTTCCACACTCTGTTCCCTGCTCTGGGAACTCTTCCCCCACTCTGTGCCCAGCTAAGGCCTCCTTGATCTTTGGGGCAAGAACTTACAGTTGGGTTCTGGAATCAGACAAGTCTGGTTTGAACCTGTAGCTGTGTGATTACGCAGGAAAACCACTAACTTCTCTGAGCCTCTGTTTTCCTCATCTGCAAAATGGACACAAAAGTAGCCCCTGCTGCAGGTATCGGTGGTGCTGATCAGACGAGATCGCACCTGCGTGGCGCTGAGCTCAGCACTGGCAATGCCGATCCACAGTGTGTCTCACTATTGTGGCTTTTATTATTTTTGACTCAATGGATGCAGAAGCCTCTCATCCCATAGCCAGGATCTATCACATTCTGTCAGCTCCCGGCAGCTTCCCTCGTCATCTGTCCCCGATGTCCTGTATTTCTCCCTGCGTCCCTCTCGGTCCCCTCACTGACGATCACTGAGCACCACCAACTCCATAGCTTTCGGCTGCAGCCTCAGGTGGATGCGAGAGAAACGCACGAGCTTGTCCCTGCCTCCAAGGAGCTCCGGTCCAGCCGGGGGCTGAAGATACACACGGGAGAAACCCCCCCAGCAGCAATGAAACGCGGGATTTGATAACCTCATCGTTGCTGGATCAGACCAGGGCCACCAACTCCAGAGTTCCTAAGAGCAAGGGGGACGTGCGGACACAGCCACGCCTGGCATGTGCAGAGCTCTGCTCTCTGGGAATCACCTGAAGTAGCCTCCAGCTCTCCTGGGTAGGTACTATTGCTGTCCCCCTCGCATAAGTGAGGAAACTGAGGCAGTGCCAGGCTTAGAACCCGCGCTGTCTGCTTCATGGTAATGGCAAGGGAGGCAGCATTTATTAAGCTCTCACTGTGTGCCAGCGCTGTGCTGGGTCCTCACATATTGAATCTCCAGTATAATCCTCTGTGGCCGCTGCTATACTAGTAACCCACTTTACTGATGAGGAAACTGAGGCACAGAAAAGTTAAAGACATTTGCCCAAGCTCATGCAGCTCTCAGGCAGCAGAGGCAGGATTCAAACACGATCCATCCAACTCCTCGAACGCGTTCCTGCCCCAGGAGCCTGGGCCTGGGAGGCGCTTCTGAACCTTGCCAGTGAACTTCCTCCTGTCCCCTCACTCCGGGGTCCCCTCCCTCTCACAGACCCCTGCCCCCGCCCCCCTGTGGATCAGCCCCGGCTCAGGGCACAGTCATATAACTGCAGCCCCCCAGGTACACATCCTAGAAAAAGCTCTCCCTGGCCCGGCCCTGCAGTCACAGCCAGTGCCCCCTCCCAGCTCACGGTGCCCCTCAGCTGAAAATAAGAATGGCACATTAAGTCCCTACGAGAAATGAGGCCGCTCGCCCCAGACTGACAGCATCCTTCATGAAAATCACAGAGCAACCCATGATTTCCATCTTTAATTTTCATTCCTGCCGAGGGATCGTATAGTAAGTATATTTCAGAATAACTACCAAACATAAATTCACGGTACGGTTCGGGCAAGAACTTTCCAGTTTTGCACGACTCACTCAGATAAAAAAGATTCCCTTAAGGTTTCCAGCCTGGAGGCTACGTTTTCACTTCTCAGGGAGGGAGTTTCGGAGGTCTCCATAGCCGTGCACAGACGTGCAAGGCCACTCAGCTGCCGATACCCTCAGGAAGCAGGTTAAGCCGGTCCTGGGTTCCTTCAGTGGGAAGCCCACTTCAGCAGGTCCCAGTCCGGATTCAACCAAAGAAAACAACCCGCATGTCCTACCAAAGGAGGCTGGATAAATAAATAACAGAATCCGCACCTTGGAACATCACACAGGCCTCTGAAAAGAGGGTACGGACCTACTGTATTAACATACCATACATGATTAAGTGAAAATGCGAGCTATGAAACAGCGTGTAAGTAAGCCAGACACAAATACCACACATCGTATGTTCCATTTATAGGACGTGTCCAGAAGACGCAAATCCATAGCGACAGAAAGCAGATCCATGGCTGCTGAGGGCCGGAGGGAGGAGGGAGCGGGCAGTGACAGCCAGTGGGGCTGGGGTTTCCTTTAGGGGTGATGGGAATGTTCTGGAACTAGACAGTTATGATGGTTGCACAATTCTGTGGATATGCGGAAAACCACTGAGCTGCACACTTTAAAAGGATGAATTTTACGTCATGGAACTTTCATCTCAATAAAAGGAATTTTAAACAGTATGAATAAAATACCGCTAAGAAAAAAATGTGTTCTGTGTTTAACTGCTTCATGAGACAGTCTAGACACACACTCCCCCACCAAAATGTTAACAGAGCTTACATGTTGGAGGAAGAATTTAGATCATTTTTATGTATTTATAACTTTATATATTGTCTGAATTTTTTTTTACAGCAAACAAACTATTTTAACAATTAGGAGAAGAATTGTTGAAACCGTTTCCATCTAGGGAAAAAGAATCCAATCTCCAAAGCTGCCCCCAAATTACCCATACCCCACCCCCTTCGTCCTGCGTGCAAGAGCTTTACCCTTCTCTGGAATGTTCCAGTGACTTAAGGGCCAGACCAATAAAAATGCACCCCGGGACTGGTTTGCTTGGTGGAGGAAGAAAGCCAACTTTCCTCTAAGCATTACTTGCTCTTCCTCTGGAATTTGGACGTCAAAGATCTAAAAATATGTCTCTCCCTGGAACAGAGGGCGTGGGGGTCAGCGTGAGTCGACAAGAGCCGTTTCCTGGTGCCCGGGCCGGCGCTGTGCTCCGGGGGCAGAATTCGGTGCAAGGTTAATGAGCCTTCCTCAAGGGGCACGCAGGAAACTGGAGTCTCACAGGACTGCGGCCTCCGCCAGCCCCCTCAGTCAATGCCGTCGTCCATTGGCGCACCTGCGGGTCCTCAGAACCTTCCATTCCTTCTGTTCTGTGCCGGAAGGTTTCGGCATAATTTATTCATTCATTGAATGGTAAATGCATCATTCCCAGGCCTGCCGTGTTTCAGGAGCTGGGCTGGATACAGGGACTGCCGGTGGAACAAGAAGACATTGTCCCTGTCCTCACATGCCTCAGTTCCGGGACCAGTGACAGATGCCGCACAAAACGTCATACGGATAAAGTGAATTAATTGCTTTTTGGCGGGGTGGGGGGGGTCATCTGCAAAAGTAGTTAGTGAGAAACTCAGCCAACCATACCAGTACTAATAATAACCCAGGAAAAGTCAGGACGTCACGAAAGCCGTTCAGGGAGATCTGAATGGGGCGCCCTCCAAGGAGGTCAGCGCGAAGCCGAGATGACACATGACCTGGAGTTGCGCTCTGAGCGGGAATTTGCTGAGTCCGCCACTCTGGGGACACAGAGGGGCACGTCACTCACTCCCCCAGCTTGCAGGGACGCCATGTGCCGTCGCAGAGTTCCCAAGAGGGACCTCAGGTTCCTGACGCTTTTAAAAAATTATTGTGATAAAATATATACAACATACAATCTTCCGTTTTAATACTTTGAGTGCGCAATTCAGTGGCAGTAACTAGATCCGCAGTGCGGCGCAACGATCACCACATCTCCTGCCGAAGCTTCTACATCGCCCCAGGCAGCAACCGTTCTCATCGACAGCGGCTCCCCACCCCCGCCCCTCGGCCCGGCAGCCTCGCGTGTGCTTCCCGTCCTCGTGGACGTGCCTCTTCTGGACATTTCATACAAAGAGCGTCACACGCCATGTGCCTTCGTGACCGGCTTCCTTCGCTGAGCACCGTGTCTCTGTGGCCTCCATGTTGCAGCGCGTGTCAGAGCTTCACCCCCTTTCTGGCTGAATGATATTCCGGGTGGACAGACCACGCTTCGCTGACGTGCGCCTCAGCCGCCTCGGGGCCGCCGCCACTCGCGGCAGTAGACAGTGAGCAGTGCTGCTGTGAGCGCCCAGCACCCGGGTGGACCCAGGGCCTTGCTGGGAGCCGTGAGCACTCCAGAGCACATTGAGCAACCCCTGCCCCCCAAGATGGAGGCACCTTAGTGGTCCTGATGACAGAGCCCAGCAGGGCTGTGATCACACATCTTTCAGGGAGCCCCCAGGACTCTGGGGATATAGTGATGGCCTCACCCGTCCCTGGCCAGAAGGACAGGGGGCAGTCACTCTCTGCTGTGGCCTCAATTTCCCTATCTGGGAAACATCTGCCAGTCAGGGTTGCCAGCTGTAAGCAACAGCAGTGACGACCTTCATTTGCAGAAACACGCGCACGAGTTCCTATGGCGGCTGCAACAAGTGCCACCAGTGGGTGGTTTGAAACGACAGAGACTTTCACAGTTCCGGAAGCCAGAAGTCTGAGATCAAGGTGTTGGCAGGGTTGGTTCTTTTTCTGGAGGCTCTAAGGGGAAAATCATGCCTCTCCCAGCTCGTGGTCGTTGCTGGTGATGCTTGGTGTCCTCGGCTTGCAGACACATCACTCCAGCCTCTGCTGCACAAGGCCTTCTCTCTGTGTGTCTCGTCTCCTCACTCACAAGGTCGCCGATCATACTGGATTAAGGACCCACCCCACTCCAGCATGACCTCGTCTTAATTTAACTAATTATACCCGTAATGAACCTATTTCCGAATAAGGTCACATTCAGAGGTACCAGATGTTAGGACTCGGACATATCTGGGGACGTAATTCAACCCACGACAGGGAGTTAAGACTAGATTTCAGTAGAGACAGTCCATTTGGGAGGGGACCCCCAAGCTCCCGTGGCGGTGGGGAAGTGCGACAAGAAAGGGAAGGAGTCAGTTCTGGGGGTGCTGATGCGCAGGTGACTGCCAGGGCGCCGGAGCTCAAACCCAGGGGACCTCGGGGAAAGTGCAGAGCACGCTTCGCATGTGTGCGGCTCCCGCTCCATCTGCTCCCACAGGAGCTACCTCCTTCCGCCGGCAGGAGCAGGTGCTTGCCGCGAGAGGGTGAAGGTGTGGGAACTCGGGAAACGTGAGAGCAGAGCTCCAGGCCACCCGCCTCTCCCACTCTTGCTGTCTCAGCAAAACGTAAAAGCTCATGTTGGAAGGCTCTCAAGAGCTCACAGAAACAATGGGGGGAAGGAGAACCGGTTGGGGAAACTGAGGAACGTTGAGCTATGGGCCGCTGCTGGCTCCTACAGGGCCTTAGTGCTCATTGCCATCAGGGGCACCTCCAGACGGAGCAATTGCAAAGGGGCACCCCCTCTGCAGGGTGCACAGAGGCCCCCCTCTGCTCCTGGCTGCTGCAGCCCCTCACGGCCTCCTGGGCAGGGCAGGCACCTCTGGGCAGGGTGCAAACTGAACGACCGTTTCCAGCTGCTCCGGATGGGCCCTTAGGGCAACACAGCCCCACAGCCACAAGGACAGCAGGGACTGTCCACGGCTGCTCAGTACCCAGGCGGGCGTGGTGGCTGCAATGGGCCCCATCTGGTGGATTTGTCGCTAGGACCCCAAGAGCTAATGCGTGGCAAATGCTTGGCTTGACGCAGAGTAAGCGCTCAGCGAAGAATTATCCTTATGAGTTTCATCGAATGCCAGAAAAAAGCCCAAAACCACTGGCTCCACAGAACTGACTCCCAGCTCCCCAGAAATGTTTTAGGACTATTTACAAACACTCTGTTTCTGTTTTGTTGGCCTCATAAATATTTGGTTCTAGTATTTTTTAAATATATACATATAGGGAATGAAGTTCTGTGCCAGGCACGGACCTCTGCGGTCTTTTCACTGGACCCTGCAGAGCAGGCACTGCTGAGCCCCGCGCTGCAGACGAGGAAACTGAGGCTCAGAGAGGAGAAGGAATTCACTGAGGGTCACCGAGCTGGAGGGCAGCACACTTGGGACTTCTCATTAGAAGCCTCTCATAGGGCGTCCCGCGGGAACACAAAGCCGGCGTGTTCTCTCTGGCACTGCCTGCGTGCTTGGACGGTGGAACACAAACAGCGCTCAGGAAATTAACCGGCCCCCCCCGACCGAGAGACCCATCCCCTAAACAACAGTCACTGCCGAGGGATGGGATTTGGGGAAGGTGGGACCGGAGCAGCCTGGGGCAGGATGCAGGCGGCCAGGGCCACTCAGGGGAAAGTCACCAGCTCTCCCTGTGTAGCCCTGGCCAGTTTCCAAGGTGCAAACACTCCCGCTGTGACTGATTTCAGCCTAGCAACGTGAAGCTGCTGAAGGAGGCGTCGGAAGATGCTCACAGATACAACAGACAGGCAAAACCTCAAGAGCACAGAGAATAGCAAAATGCAGCAAAATAATTGAGAGTGATGCATTTCCAATAAGGAGTGTTTCCTCCCTTTCTTTTTAATATAAATGATTTAATCTGGAATCATGGCTGTGTTTAACAAAATCGGACGTCTTTTCTCCTCCTAATTCCTAATCCTTCTCCCAGCTCTGAGCACCTCCACCAGGAAGCCTTCAGTGACTACACCATGTGAGCTCTCCCTTCTCCAAACACCTACCATCATTTCACTCTACTACTCTTTCCACTGCCTCATGGCCTCCTGTCTCTTCCCATAAGCACTTGCCCGACCCGGAGAGCGTGAGTCCTAGATCAGCCTGAATACAGTTTCAGCCACAGCACCATACTGGGGTCATTAAACATCCCCTTCTCCCTCATCTCCATCTGGCAAACTCCTATTCATCCTTCGAAGCCCTAGGTCCAATGTCTCCAACCCTGAAAAGCCTCTCTGATGCTCCTGGAGCAGAGCTGCTCCTGCATTCATCTGTGCTGCCACTGCGTTTGCTCATAGTTCGCCCACAAGCGGGTACTGGAGGCTGACTTAATGGCAGGCACCCCGAACACTGCGCTAAGTGAAACAGAATCCAGCCCTACCCCGAAGAATCTACATTCCACCCTGGGAGGCAAGCGCCAACCAATTTCCCGATTGTGTGATTAACAGCCACCAAGCTGCATTGATCATCTGCTAGGTGCTAAGCACTCCATGCATCTTGAGTCCTTTAAACCCCATGCAGATGATGAGAGCGCTGCATTCTCGAACCCTCTATGTCCAGATACCCTGGCTCACTCCGTCCCTGTGGATCTGTGCTCCCTGGGGGCTCGGGGAGGACCTAAAATTACACCCTATCCCCTTTCTCCTGGTCCCCTTCCTGTTTTCTTTCTCTCCTTGGCACTCGAGGACTGAACATGCTTGTGTCTTCCTTTGATCTCTCCTTTACTCTCTGCTGCCAGCCGTCCCTCCAGTCCCCCAGGCAGAGATCCGATGTCTGCATCCCCACAGCCTAGGACAGCACCTGCTAAGCAGTGGCAATCCAAAACACATTTGTTCAATGGAATACATCACTCTGGCTTTTGCAGATAAGATTGCTGGTGCTCAGAGATGTCAAACAATTTGCCTGAAGCCACACAGCTGGTGAGTAGCAGAGCCTGGATTCAAACCCAGACACTTGGCTCCAGGGCACGTGCTTCTCACCACGCGCTATGCCTCGACTTCCCTTTGCTCTGCCACCGCTTGTCACCAGACTGCCTCTGCCACTCCGCGACCACCCTCAAGGGCAGGAGCTGGTGCCTCCTTCACCTTGCACCCGCAGGACCCCACACGGCACCTTCCCCATAGCCATTTTCGCTAAATGTTTGCTGAATGAATAAATAACCGCATGCATGCATAACTATATTTCATAAACATTTAGCTACTGGTGGTGGAGACTTAAACACAAGTTTTAGTCCTTGGACTCTTAAATAAGGTGCTGTCCTCAGGAGGAAGTGTACTTTGGCAGGAAGGCAGAAGCAAGGCACAGCTGTCCCTCTGTGCTCACAGGCAGGAGCCTCCGAGGGCAGCGAGTCCCGCCTGCCCACCCCAGGGCTCTGACACGCCCGGACAAAGACGCCTACCCAGCCACGTTAGGGGGAACACCTCCAGGAGGGTGCAGCGCCTGGGGCTGGCTTCCCTCTGCGAGGCTGCCCTCGCCCACGGAGCTGCCCCGGCCTCCCCACCCGGGCACTTACACGAGATTTCTCGGCCAGCCTCGCGGGCAGTGCCCGTTTCCAGACATTCTTGGCAGAAGTGGCTTCGAGGAGAAGTAGCAGGAAGCTCAGAGCCCAGATGACCTTGCTTCCATGGCTGCCCGTCCCGAGGCTTGCGAAGGGCATTTCCTCCCTGGGGAGCGACCTTGCAGACGCTCCAGCCGGCTGCGTGGGGCGGGGACGTGCGAGCAGAAGTGCGCGCGGTCTGCCGGGCTTTCTTAGTTCCACTCAGCCGGGTCCCTCGGATCATGTGTCTGCCCCGGCACATGCCCCCTCCTCGGTGGTGGCCGGCCTGCCAGGTTATTTTTAGCTTGCCCTATAACATCTGGCCCCAGAGACTTCCACCAGGGAGGCGGCGGCCCAGCCAGAGCCGCAGGAGGAGGGGGCGCCTGGCTTGCTTGGAGACGTGGCCGGGAGTGGCCCTGTCTGTCCCTCTCCTAACGAGCACTTCCTCGCAGGCTGGGTCGCCTCCCGAGGAGGAGCGCCGGCTGGGCTGGGGCAGGCCCACGGGGAGCCGCAGGCTGGGTGGGGGCTCCGCTGCTCCAAGACCAAGTTTTGAGCGGGGCCAACAGACTGCCCATAAAAGCCTCTTTGGAAGATGTTGCTAGAAGGGACTGGAGGAGCACGCGGCTGCGGGGAGACGACTCCCAGTCCCGCGCCCTGGTTTCCTCCTCTGACGTGGGACAGTTCTTACAGTGTGTGCTTCTGGTGAGGTTCGAATGGAACTGTGCACGTGAAGGTTTCACATGCATCGTAATTGTGCTGGAAATGTCGGCGCGTGCGTGTGTTTCATACAGGACTGAACCATCCACAAATTATATCCCCTTCCTGTTCCCCGCACCCCCAGACAGGTGCTGTTTGGACACCCAGTTCATGGATGAAAGCGGAGTGGAGGCTGGAACCCAAGTCCGTCTGACCTCTGGGTCCCACCCCCCAGTGAAGCACGAGGGACCCAAGCTCTAGGCATCCACGTACCTGGGCTGCGGCCCAGCTCAGCCTGCGTGAGACGCTGCAAAGCCCTGCTCACCGGGACTCAGTCTCTCACCTGTGAAATGGGCGAGTGAAAGCACCTTCCCCCTAAGGTCCACGTGGGGCAATGGGAGATGGTGCCGGCCGTGCCCAGCACTCGCACGGAGTGAGCGCTCAACAGAGGCCGGTTCCTTCCTTGCTGGGGCCCTGACCTCCCACTGCTGGCCAGGGCAGCCTCTGGGACAGCGTGGGCCGTATCCTCGACCCCTCCTGGCCTCTTGGAGAGTGGTAACAGTAGCAAGGACACGCAGCGTGTGCCTGCACTGTCTGAAGTCCTTCGCACATATGAATGCGTGTAGGTCTCACAGGAGCCCTATACCCAGGCACGTCTGCGACCCCCGCGCACAGAGGTGCCAGGACACCTGCCCACGAGCCAGGGCTCCAGAGCAGGGCAACCCGTACTCTACGAGTCAGGTAAATGCACTTGAGTGAGCCCCAGAGCGAGCGCCTCCTTCAATTCAGTACCCTGGACGCCTCACGTGCCTCACCCTCGTCCCGGCCCCTGGTTGGGACCTTACCCTAGATTCTAGAATATTCCTTCATCTCTTCACCCTGAAAAGACTGGTTGAGCCCTTATGGGAGCCTGGTCCAGGGTGCGTCCTTCCCTCCTCTCCGAGCCCTTTGGGTGCTGTCTCAGCCCCTCCACACGGCGGAGGCTGCTTACTTAAAGAGTCAGACTCGATCAACAGCGGTGGTGGAGCTGGTCGCACCCCCTCTCTGTGCCTCAGTCTCCTCATCTGTGAAACGGGGTTCGGAGCCAGAACCAACTCCGCAGGCTTGCTGTGGGCGAGGGTCTAGGGCTTGGAACAGGCCTGCTGTCAGGAGCCCATCCTACGATCGCCGCCTCCTGGGCCTCGGCCATCCTCAGCCTGCTGTCCCGGCAGCCCCACCCCCACCCGGGCTCCCCGTGAACCTCCCTGCTGCTTGGAACCTGGGGTCCTGGGCTTTCCTAAGGCCGTCCACACCTCCCCCTTCCTGTTCATCCCCGTCCCTTCCACCTTCCCCTTAAACGTAGGCGTTTCCTGTCGATGTCAGTGTGACATTCTTGGCCCATCTCCTGGTCTCTCTCCCACTGGGTGGCCCCACTTCCGCCAAGAGCACCCCCCTCCCGGGTGGGAGACACTCCAGTGACCTCTCCCAGCCTCCTCCGGGTCCTCCGGACGCTGCGCCTTCGCCCTGGTGGTCCCCCCGCCTGGAATGCTTTTCTACCCCAAACCGCACCCGTCACCCAGCGCCCCCTCCAGGCTTCTGCTCACACGTCGCTTTCTCGGTGTGGTCTTCTCTGACCCCAGGGTTTAAACCCACAATTCCCACACCACGGGGACGCCCGACGCCCCTCCTGGCTTTGCGCTTCTTTATACCCATCACCCCCCGATTCGCTTGTTTTGCCTTATTTGCTTCCCTTATTGTCCGTCCGTCCACACCAGGACGCCAGCTCCACAGGGCAGCTTTTGGGTGTGTCTGTTCGCTTTGGAATCACCAGGGCCTCAAGCAGTGCCCGGCGCCAGGGGGACACTCAGCAAACGCCGTGGAACGAATGAGTCGTGCACAACACCGTCCCCTGCCTGCCGATGGCTCAGCTTGGCTGTCACTCCATCCGTGCTGTCCCACACGGCCGTCCCTCATCACGGTGACGACAGAGCATGCGACATTGGCCGGTCTGAACGGAGGTCCCGTTGCAAGCGTAACACACACACGGGGTTGTGGAGACGTATGGAAGGAAAAAGGATGTGAATGTTTCGTTAGGGATTTTCATGTTGGCTACGCACTGATCCGCTACTGTTTAGGCCACACTGGGCCAAACACAATATATCACTGAATTGATGGTACTTGTTTCTTTTTACCGTTTTGCGTGGCTAACTAGAAAATTCACAATTGCCCTCGTGGCTTGCACTATGTTTCTATTAAGCAGTGCTGGCTGGGCCCTGACACCCGACTCCCTCTCTAGTTCTCAACCCCTCCCGGCTGAGGCCGGCACCCTCCAGCCAGACCCCCAGGCTGAAACCTTGACCTCCTGTTGACACCTCCCTCGCTCTGAGCTCCACAGCTCATCTCCAACTCAGACTTTTAAAAAATTCCTGTATTGTATCTTTTTTTCTGATAATCAACGTGACGCACATTTATTAGCAGAGAGTTTGGAAAGCAGAGGAAAGAATAAAGAAAATCTGTAACATGATGCATCCAGTATCGATATCCAGAGATAACCGATGCAGCCTTTCTTTTTCCCCCCGTGTGTGTGCATTACACGTGATGGAGGTCAAAGCCAAGGCTAATGTCAGTGCTGAGGGAGAGGTCAAGACGGCAGTGTTAGGAATACACACTCCGGAGCCAGCCTGCTTGGTTTAGACTCCTGAGCTGAGGCTTCCCAGCTGTGTGACCTTGGGCAAGTCACCTACCGTCTCTGTGCTTTGCTTTTCATCTGTAAAATGAGAGTAACAATACACCCATCTCACAGGGTTGTTGTGAGGACTGAATGAGCCGTATGGACGAGACAGTTGTACAAGCAGCTCTGCCCTTGCCTGACTGTGGACTTTCTGAGGATAGGGCTGCATGTTGTCCGTCTCTGAATCTCTCTCCGGAAAGTGAACGGGAGCCTCCTTTACTGAGCATTTACTATGCGCCAGGCTCAGTGCTGGGCTCTAGATCCTCACCTCCCGCTTCTCTTCATCTTGCTCACTCTGCTTTCCTCCACGCTCCCGCCCCAGGGCCTTTGCACTGGCCGTGTCCCAGTGAGGGCTCTCTCCCCGGACACCTGCTTAGCCAGTGCCCCCGGTGCCTTCCTGTCTGTGTTCCCCGGTTGCCTTCTCAGTGAGGCTCACTCCAGCAACACTTTTAAAATCACAGCCTCCTTCTTTCATACCACCCCAAGTTCCCAACCCCCTTCATCCTGTTTTGTTTCTTCATCGCCTTCTAATAGATCATGAAACTTGCCTATGCTTATCATCGATTGCCTCTCTCCTTGTGGTAGACAGAATAACAGCCCCTTAAAAGATGCCCACAATCTAACCCCCAGGACCTGTGAACATGTGGCCTCACGTGGCAAAAGGGACTTTCCTGAAGTGATTAAGTCAGAGATTTTGCGGTGGGGAGATGATCTTGGATTAACCAGGTGGGACCAACGTCATCACCAGGGTCCTTATAAGAGAGCGGCAGGGGGGTCAGAGTCGGAGAAGCAGATGGACGTGAAAGCAGAGGGGAGGGGAGGGGAGAGGGAGAGGCTGGTTTGAAGATGCTACGCTGTGGTTTTGGGGACGAAGGAAGGGGCCAGGAGCCAAGGCGTGCAGGCAGCCTCTAGAAGCTGGAAGAGGCAAGGGAACGTTCTCCCCTAGAGCCTCAGAGGGAGCACAGCCCAGCCACACCCTGAGCTTAGCCCACTGAGACCCATGCTGGACGTCTAACCTAGTAAAATAACAGATGTGTGCTCTTGTAAGCGGCTAGGTTTGTGGGCATTTGTTACGGTGGCAAGAGGAAGGTCACTAGCTCCTGAGTGGAATGTAGGCTCTGCAGGGTCAAGTGTCCGTGTCTCTTACTGCCTGTGCCCCCGCGCCTCGCACAGGGCCTCGCCCGCATCAGCACCCCAAGTACTGGCCGGTGCACAGAATAAATTTAATCCTCGTGACCTCGTGAGGACTTATCCCTGTTCTACAAAGAGATGGATGATCGCGAAATATAGGCACATTTTCCCAAGTCTCAGCTAGAGACTGAACTCAGAAGTGCTTTCCTCATCCCATGACGCAGGGTCTGGTACACATTAGGTACTCAATTAATGTTCTTCGATGGAGACAACAGTTCTGCAGCGGTATTTGAACCATAGGGACCCAGGGTGCCAAGCTGTGTCCCGTCAGGCAATTTCTTGCAAACGTCAACTTACAAAACGACCCTCCAAAGTCTTTAGGACAAGAAGGGACAAAGCACTGCAGGCTTTGTGTGGAAGGAGGAGACGCTCCAAGAGGAGAAACAAACACAGAACGAAACCGCCAGGGAAACCGGCCACTTTCCTTTGATCAGTGACGGGGCAGGCTCTCAGCGTGACAGCCTGGCTGGACGCTCCCAGCCGGAGCCCGAGGTTGCTGGCCAGGCCTGTGTCCTGTGACAATGTCAGGGCCAGCACCCCCTCCCGGATTCCTGCCAAGCCTCGGAACTTTGTGTTCCAAGTGGCAGAGGCCTCCTGGTTTATCTGAGCTCTGGCAATCTGACTTGATTCAAGCTTAGCGGGCGGTCCTCTTGGGGACCCGACAACCCGTGAGTGCAACTTCCTGCAGAGCCGTGGGCGAGGCTTCCTCTGGGAAACACTTGGAGCCGGCCGGGCCTCTCCTCTCTGTTCCAAGGGGCCTGCTGGGGAGGGCTGCATGCTGGGGTCTGACGGCTGCTGCCTGCCAAAGGCTTCTCTCTCTCAGAAAGAGGAGCAAAATGATGTCTTTAAAAATACGAAGGGCTCATGTGCTTAGATGCCTCTCTCTAAGGAGGCAGAGGACGTGGCTCATAGTATAGAGACCAGGAAGACATTCTGTTTCTCCAGCCCCGATTAAACTCCCCAACCTGATCACTGAGGCTTCACATTCCTTCCCCAGAGGGGCAGAACACTATTCCATGGTGGTTAGATCAGGCAATGGGGACAGGTGGCATTAATTCATACTTCATACTAAAGTATGAATGACTTCCAGCAGACAGAAACATACTGGCATAAGAAGGAGGAACAGAGTATGCTCATGCATTCATTCAAATATTTGAGTATCTAATATGTGTCAGGCCTGGGGATACCAGGGAGGGTAAAACCAGCCCCTGCCCCTGCCCCTCTGGGGCTCGCCACCAAGCAGAGGAGGCAGAACACTCAGATGGCACTTTTTGGTGCCACGCAGGGTTTTGAGGGCTTTAAAAATATCACTCAGTTAATCTATCACAGCTCTACTAGGTGAGGACGATCATCACCCCATTTTACAGACAAGGAAACCGAGTCTCAGATTAACAACTGAGTGGTTTAAAAATATTCCGTCTTTTAACCTCTCGGAACCCGTCAGGCAGGTGCTCTCACGCTGCCTTTCCTTTACGGACAGGAGTGAGGGTCAGAGAGACTGAGAATTTGCCAGCGTGCACAGCTGGTCAGTGGCAGAGACGGGATCCAAATCCAAACGGAGGCTTCCAGAGGCTGTGCTTGAACCATGTGCCACGTGTTTCCAGGGGCTGAGGCGCGACAGGGGCGTGTAGTCAGGGAGTTGACCCAGTCAGAGCCGCCAGCAGCGGTTTCCCTGGGGAAGGAACCGAGAGCCGGAAGCTGAGCCCGTGGGAAGAGAGTGGGCTCCAGAGCCCAGCAGATGAGGGTTCGAGCCCGCTGGGTGCGGGCGGGACCAAGAGGGGGAGGCAGGCGCCCCAGTGCGGGCCTCACTTGAGTGGCGGCGTGGCACCGCCATCCACGCAGAGCCAGGTGATTTCACTGGCCCTAGGCACCTCTGCCTTTATGGGCCTTCCTCTATTAAAAAATATATTAGCAATAATCTTTTACTCATGCACTGATTGAAAAAAGATGTATATAATACAACCTGGATTACACTCTTTTTTTCTTCCGATTTTAAAAGAAATTAAAACACCCTCCTGGGCCCGTCCAAATGTCATGGGCCCCAGGCACCGTGCCTGCTGTGCCTGTCAGAGGGGTCCAAATACCAAGCTGTGTGACCCCAGGCAGGCTTCTGCCCTCTCTGAGCCGGGAGGAGTCAATGAGTCCGCGTAGATAAGCCCGCAGGCACGCTCAGCACCGGGAGGTGCCTGGTCCATGGTGGTTCCCTCCTCGCTGCACCCCCTCAGGGAGCAGGGAGGGCGGAAGTGGAAAAGGCCGCCGGAGTCGCACAATCGGCCTTTAAGCACCGCCCGCCCCGCTCCGGCTCTGAATGGAAACAGACGTCCCCTGGGCTGCCTTGTTCTTGGAGAGCCAGACCCTGCCCTCGGCTCGCCCGCCGCCCTGTCCTGACCTCCACTGCGCATCCTCTCCCCCTTGACATGCGGTCGACCGGCCCGTTAGGGGACTCCCAGCTGCGTCCTCGGCTGCTCTCCTCCATCCTCCACCCCCGGGGCGACCTGTCCAGGGCAGACCACCCAGCAACCGACCCCTCGGCCCAGCCAGGATGGCCTCCCACGCTCCCTTCGCCATGTGGGGCTGCTGCAGGGAGAAGCAGCCCCTTTCAAGCCGCGGGAAGCCGTGAAGCCAAGTGTTCACACGTCCACAGTCAGGCTGGCCCTGCGGGTGTCCCCACCTCCAGCCGAGACACAGACTTTCGGCAGCCTCCGCCTGTGGGGGCCTCGCGTTTGCTGGATTTGAAGCTCAGGACCTGGACCACCCCCAAAGTAGGGTTTGAGACTCAGTCATTTGTCCCCCACAAAAAAGAAAATCTGACTATGAACGCCCCCTCCCCGCCGCCACCCCCCAAGCTGGAAACCTTGCCCCGGCCCCCTGAGGACAAAGGCGCCGTGCGGCCCAGCCCTCCTCACCCTCCTGCGCCTGGAGCAGAGCGGTCCACCCACGCGCCCTTTGCCACCCCATCTTTGCATAGGCTGGCCCCTGTCCCTGGGACACTCTTCCTCATTTTCTTTGCCAACTAAACTTGTTCCGGCCTCCTCGTGTCTCAGCTCTCAGCAAAACGGTTGGTCCCCTCCTCCTGGAAATGTTCCCTGATCTCCAGCTCAGTTGCCCCAGAAAAGGCTTCCGTGGCCCCATGTTCCTCCACCTGGGGGACCCATGCGACCCCAAGGTGGAAGTGACATTCCTTTCCGACCGTGCCTGACTCTCCCAGTGGATGGTAAGCACGCTAAGGGCAGGGACTGTGTCTTTGTTGTTCTTGTTTTTGTCTTCTTGCTCATCTGCGGAGCACCGGCGCATAGTGGGAAGTCAGGGAGCACTCGCTGGTGGGTAAAGGGTGTTCTCACCCGTCCCCGCCCAGTGCCCCTGCCCTGGTGACTTTGCCAGGCCTTCCTCGTAGCAGAGATCTGAGAGTCACCACCACCTGGCACCAAACTTCTCTCGCCTGGTCAGACTGACCCCAGCACCTGCCCTGAGACATCCTCCATCCCACAGCCATTCTCTTTGCTAGAGTGTCCTGGGAGCTGGGGACAGCATTAGCCACCAGGGAAACGCAAATCTGAATGGTCCCACAGCTGTTAGGTTGACTGTTACCAAAAAAAAAAAAAAAAAAGAAAGAAAGAAAAACTAGAAAATAACCAGTGTTGGCAAAGACGTGGAGAAACCGACCCTCGTACGTTGCTGGCGGGGATGTAAAAGGGCACAGTCATTGTGGAAAACAGTTTGGTGACTCCTCAAAAAGTTAGATGTAAAATCACGATGTGACTCAGCAATTCCACTCCTAGATATAGACCCCGGAGAGTCGAAAACAGGTATTCAAGCAAAAACTTTCACCCGAACGTTCATGGCTGCACTGTTCCTAATCGCTGGGAAGTAGAAACGACCCGAGTGGGCACCCACGGGCCAACGGGGAGCCGTGCGCACCGGCATGTGATGGAGTCGTATTTGGCTATGGAAGGAATGAAGCATCGATGCACTGAAGTTCCGCACGGATGAACTTCAAAACCATTATGCTGTGTGAAAGGAGCCAGACACGTGAGATGTCCAGGCAGCGCGGATCCGCAGAGATAGGAAGGAGGCTGGCGGTTCTGTGGGGCTGGAGGAGTGCGGGGTGGGAGTGACTGCTCGTGGTCCGGGGTTTCCTTTCTGGGTGATGAAAACGTTTTGCAACTAGACAGAGGTGGTGGTTGCACAACACTGTGAATGTATCAAAGGCCACTGAATTTTACACTTTAAAATGGTTGACTTTTTACATGTATTACTTCAATAAAAATAAAGTAGAAAAAAATGAAGAGGCCAGCAGAATCGTACTCGAGGTCTCCACACCCCACGGCCCACATCGGGGCAGGGAACCCAGCAACCAGCCGCCGGCGTGTAGCTGCTTCTGTTGGCTGGTCACTGAACCCCTCCTGCCTCGGTGGCTCTGGTGGAGCTCAAGGTCCCCTCGGTGGGGTCAAAGTGAGACCATCTGGGAAGATGCCGGTGTCGGCTCCACACAACCGGAGCCAGGCAAAACTACCTAAAGGTGCTGTTTGCCAAGGATGTCACAAAAAAACCAACTCCACAAAACCAAACAAAAAAAACAACTCCAGAAAAGCTGCACAGATGTCAGAACATCCCCCCACTGACACATCGCCCGGGAGGTGAGCTTGGCTTTCACAGCCTCTGCCCAGAGGACACTGACTTTCCAGGAAAGTAGCCGTTTCCCACGCCCTATGAACCAGCTCCATCTGGTGGTGTCTGGGGACGTCCCACAGCAGGCCCTGGTGGTGGTGGGGGGGACCCTGCCACACAGCGGGACCTGGGTAAAAGGGAGTGAGAACCCCCTGTCGGGAAGGGGACCTTCCCTTCGGGAGGCAAAGGCCAAGAAAACAGACAAACTGTGCTAAACGCAGTAAAGATGGAAAAGTCTCAGAAAGTGACCACGGGGCACCACGGGGGATGGGGAAGCTCCCTTAGGTGGGGTGGTGGGGAGCCGTGTCCAGAGGGTCACTTCCAAACCCACAGCAGAGAAGCCCGACCAGTCCAGGCGAGGCTGCGGTGGAAGAATTTTCCCGGCAGAGACACCTCCTATAGCCCTAATCCCTGCTGGATTGTGAACTCGTAGGGTCTGCAGGGGTAAGAAGGCTCCTGCCCTTTCCAGGGCTGGGAGGAGGAATTGGAAAAAATGGCAGGAGGGCAGGATCTCAAAGAGAGGCCCCTCCCTACCGGTGAGGGCAGTGCTGATGCCCCAATAGCCCTAACCACCCATGATTGGCCCAAGCCAACCATGTATTCCCACCCCCTTACTGGTGATTGGCTCAGGAATGGGTCTGTCATCTGATCTGGACCAGTGAGGTGTGAGGGGAAGTCAGGAAAGGGGTTCTGGGAAAGTGGTCCTCATACCTGAGAGATCAGAAAAGTGATGGTTCCTTTGTGCATCTGGACTGCACCCAGGCAGGATGCGATGCCAGGATCTGCAGCAGCCGCTTTGTGACTGTGAGGGAAGCCAATCAGAGGGTGAGGCCAACACTGAAATGACATTGTTGGTGTGGAAGGCTGAGTCCTTGGTGGCATTGCTGAGCTGTTGAATTTAGTCAATCCAAGAGCTGTCCTACATCTGGATTCTTGTCACATGGGACAAACTAATCTTCCTTAGGGTTAAGCCAGTTGAGTTGAGCTTTTTGTTACTCACCCCCAAATACATCCTGACTGATATGCACCAGGTTCACGTCTAGCCTGGCTGACAAGCAGCTGTGAAAGCAGAGGGTAAAAGGGAAAAGAGAGTGAGGTGACTCATATTTTATGAGCACCTACTATGTGCCACACTCTGTCCTAGGCATGTATATAGGTCTCTCCTTAATCTTCTGACCAGCCTTGAGGCAGCCACTACTATTTTATCCCCACTTATCAGAAGAGGAAACTGAGGCTGAGAGGTAAAGACACCGCCTGGTTCTACCTGGTGGGACTGGCATGGAAACCTAGCTCTGCGTTGGCACCTGGCCAGCCTACTTTCCCGAGAACGGTGATGAAGCGGCCCTGGCAGGGGAGGGAAGCCTCATCTTGAGTGGAACCATCTTCTCCTGGAATTATCCAGAACTATCCATTGCCTAAAAGCTGAGGACACTGACCTGCCTGGTGGATACAGCCCTCAGGAGCCAGGAGCCGACCCAAGAGAGATCAGAACTCAACTGGGTTCCATGCAACCTGGAGGTGACTATTGTCACAACTCACACGAGGACTCCACACGGAACACTTCCTCTTTCCTTCCACCTTCCTGGAGGTCCGCATGGGCTGGGAAGTGGACACACTGCACTTTCCGCTGCCCTTCCTGCCAGGGGCCTCCGGGAACACATTAGCTTGGCAGGAGTTTAAAAAAAGAAAAGAGAAAGAAAGAGTCCTTGATCCTTATTGTGTACGCCTGGTGCAAATGAATCTGTCGCTTGGCAAAACAAGCTGTCCCATAATAAATCACAGTGAGGCGGGTGCATAAATTCAGAACTTGATGCTCGCAGCCGCCTGGCCCCAGCGCTGGTGGGCAGGCGGGAAGGGTGACAGCCCCTGCTCAGGTCCTGCTCAGCCTCATCCGCTCCTCAGGAATCGGCCTCCCACTACTTCTCTGATGTTTCTTTGTTTGTTCCTTTTTCGTATGACAAAGGCACGAGTTTGGTACCAGTTTGGAAAAATAAACCAACTCTGGGTATTTAAAATAGAGGATTAACACGGAGAATTGGCCACACAGAGGGGCAGAAGGGCCGAGAAACCACATAAGGGATGACCAGGCAACCGGAGATTAACAACAGCAAGAAGCTACCTCAAGCTCCAGGGGAGGGACAAACAGAGGCATCTTTGGGACCCAGGACCTAGGGTCACCTGAAGACGCTGGAACCACAGAAGCATGTCTGGTGAGGACGGCAAGACCTCATTCTGATTGGTGGGAGAAATGTCCTGGCTTCTCTCTTCCTTCCCCTCTGGCCATCCGTGAGCGCCACCCATAGGCTGAGCCCAAGGACACGAGAGCTGGGGACACGTTGCCTGAGGGAGGCAGCCCCCTCGTGATGTCCCGCAGAGCAGGGTGGGGACCTGGGGGCGGGGGCCCACCTATGGGCAGACAGGTGCAGGACCGGCACGCCCATGCACTGCAAAACACCCCCCAGGAAGTTGTTGTCTTTACTTTCTCCTTTCTTCTTCCTTTCCCTCCTCTAACTGGATCGAAAGCTGGTGGACTCCAAGTGATGACAGAAATTCTGCATTCATTTCTCAGCCCTGGGATTCAGGGAGGGAAGCGGTGAGGCTGCT